>VZTN01016465.1:257109-316872 GCA_013400515.1 Erpornis zantholeuca
CAACCATTAACCCAGCCCTGCCACGTTCACCACTACACCAGGTCCCTAAGTGCCCCATCTACACATCTTTTAAACACCTCCAGGGATGGTGAATCAACCCCTTCCATGGGCAGTCTGGTGCAGGGCTTCACAGCCCTTTTGGTGAAGAACTTTTTGTGAAACCCTGAGGAGATGGTTTTGTAAAACCATTAGAAGACAGATGCACTTAAGGAAAGGAAATCTCTTTACATATCTCAGGTAGTAATAACAAAGGGAACTCTGACAGATGCCTTGGTATTGGTGTAGATCTGGGCAATGATAATTATTTCTTGATCTCTGTGAGGAACATGCTCAAGAAAGCACTGATTTCAGTTATAGCTGTGCTTTCCCTAACTGTATTCCAGGCAAGGTTTTACATTAATGCAAATTAAATGGCAATCTTTAATTACATTCTAAAAGAGGTCATAAAAAGCACTTGAAGTGTTTCAGGTCACATAGGAAATTCACTCTTGTGGGTACTCATATACTAAGTTAATGGAAGCACCAACTTCCTGGCTCAAAAAGAGTGAGGAATTCTGTTTTGGCACTTCCCTACCCATTACTATTGCATGGACCTTGGTATTTGCCAGAGCTCTCAAAGAGCAGTTAGTCACTGCCTACAATACCAAAGCAGCTAATTCAGAATTAATTAACAAAGAACAAAGATGTGTCAGGCTTTTAAAGACAAATTTCGCTGCTCCTACCAAACCTTGAAAACCATTAGCGAATGCAAGGTCAAAGGTCTGCTCAAAAGTATTTAGATCATTTTTGGTTAAAGCATTTAATCACTTAATGCCATCAGTGTAGCACCATAAAGCAATGGCATTTGTGGGATTGATGTGGTTTGTGTCCCATCTGGTTGTCTTTAACTTACCAGGCTATCAAAAGTTTATACTGGTTCAAGGAGGAATCAGACAAGTTCATGGAAAAGAAATCCACTGAAGATCACTAAATCTGCAGAAATTACATCCAATACAGGATGTCACTGGGGAAATTTGGTGACTTGATACAGCTGTGAATATTAGAGGAAAATACCTTGTTTGCCCTGCCCTTATTCATCCAAGATTGTGCTTGCAAGCCCTTGTTATAAACTCAGTAGAGTACAGGGATCCCTGGAAAGATCCTGCTTGGCTGTTGTGTTTTAGAGCTCTGCTAATGATGTGGTAGAAGTTCTTGGAGGAAACTAGAGAAAGCTTTTTTCCTCTAGCACCCTTTCATATTCAGAATGAAACTAGATAAGTTTATGAGAAGAATACTATTAAGGTGAAAAGAATACGCTGGATGTCATGGCCATAAGTTTCTTTCCAGTGCTGTGTCCCCAAGATACTCTGGCTACTACTAAATCAAAGGTATCCAAAAGGTAGAAGTTACAGAAATCTTATTCCAAGGGAAGTGTGTGGGGTTATCCAGCAGTGTGACCTCTTAAATGTTTTCATACATTTATCAACTCTTGAAGCCCAGATAAATGAAATAATCAAAATTGTACACTTCTCTCTCTCACAGGTGAAAATGCATTTCTGATTGTTCAGTAACATCAGCAATATGTAATGTCAAAAAACCCTAATATTTTGACAATCAAATGTTTTGTTCTTTGCTGTAGGAAATGGACCATGAGAATAATCGCGTTCTCATGTACTTTTGGTTAATGCTTTAAAATCTTCTTTACAGGAGAATGCAGACAAATAGCTTTGGAGGGAGAATTGGGTTACTCTATTAAAACAGTGGAACTTGGAGGTTAAGTAACATTTTCACATGGGATTCTTTTTAAAAGGCCACCCATATAACCAAGGCCATCTGTCAGCTGTGTCCCTGATAACCCTAGTGCTGGCTGAAAGATTTTTCCCCAGAAAGAAAAAGATGCTGGTGGAAAGTCAGACCCTGTTGCAATGTACTGGAGGATAATGCAGCCTTTAGAACAAAAGCAGAGAATGAAACAAAGAGAAATTAAACACATTTGGATCCTTTGCAGAGAAAAGCTGATTTGCAGCTGTTAAGCTTTGGGATCCTCTGTGGCTCAGATTTTGCAGTCTTCTTCCCAGTTCAAAACCACCAGGACCTCAGAAATGGGGATGTGGGGATGCCAAAGCATCCCTTGTCTAAAGAAAACTGTCACACCAGGCAGCATCAGATGAGAACACAGTGCTGGTACTCCTCATCCCTGTTCTTCCTTTCTGATAACACACTTGTTCCTTCTCACAGGACTGTCATATGCATCCATTTGCTTGTACCAGTAAAGATCTGTGATGATGGAGAGGACGCTGTGCTAATACTGGTATTGCAAGAGGATGTTCAGCAGGATGCCACAAAATTTCATGTCTCCTACCACCAGGTTTCCCTCCTGCTTTGTGATTTTTTATGTCAATGATGGAGCAACTGCTCTCAGCTAGGGCAGAACAGGATAAATGCAAAAGGCAGCAGCAGCATATGCTCCCCTCTTAGCACAGATAAAAGGGTACCAGCTGAGCTTAAAACAGACCTTCCTTGCCTTTATCACTAACAAGGTATTTCATTCTGTTTCCATTTGATTCTTAAGTGCTTCCTGAGACTAGCAAAGCACCACATTAAACCTTATGTTGATACTGGGGCTAGTTCTGTTTATTTTCCTTTGTTATTACAAATAATTGTGCACCAGCACTCAGATTGAAACAGTCTGGCCTGCTGAACAGCCATTCTTTTCATGAGCTTTTGGCTTGCACTAAACTTGGACCCGTAACTATGAATAAAATCCCAGAAGTACTGAGTGACACAGCTGCTCTGGGCACCTCTGTTGTGTCATCTGTTACCTTGCATTGCTAAATATGATTTTAGCAAGACATGTAGGGTTCCAGAGATATTTCATTGTTGGATCATTGCATGAGAAGTGATAACAGGAGGTTATCACTGTACACCTGCTGCAAAGCATGCAACTTGAAGAAATAAACACAGCTTAAACACATCAGAGGAGTCCAGTTATGTTACTTTTTTCAATATGCAATATTGTACAAATAATCTATTTGTATGCTGCTCATTTTAGTGGGGGAGCAAGCACATTGAAAAATGTAAGTTATATCGCTTCTCCTTCCTTAAATGGAGCGAGTTATTCCCAAGAAAGAGAAAATTTTCTTGAATTATCAGTGGCAGCCATTGGTCTGTTCACACAGTATTAGATTAATCTGGAAACAGGTTGAGAGACCTCACATGGCAGATGTGAGCTGCCTTCATGGGGGAAAAGCACTGACACTTTGCACAGAAACTTACACGTAAAAACCTGTGTATCCTTATTCATTTTCAACCAGCTACTCGACTGGAAAGACTAAGAATAGAGACAATCTTCAATGTCTAAAAGCATAAGGTATATTCCAGAAAGGGAATCACTGCAAGTAAGGTGTCATTCACCTCATTTAAGGGCATAAAAAAGTCTTCTGTATCTTTATAGTGTAGCTACCCTGCTGTTTAGGTAATGGAATTCACTTTGTGACATTGGCATAGGACTTAGGAAGGCATTTCTGCTTTTTGTGATGGGAATTAGAGAAGAAGAATTCTTGGAACACCACGGCAATAGCCTGGTAGCCTTGTATCACACCAGTAAAAGAGATGTGTGTGGGTGGGAGTAGGCACATGACTGCATATATATGAAACATTCATGCAATCATAATATGAAATGTCTGGTTATGAAAAATTAATTAACAGTTCACCATTTCTTTGTTGGGAACACACTATCAATACTATGCATTCTATAAATCCAAAAACTGGAAAAACAGGACAGTGAACCCAAAGGGTGTGTTGAAAGGTGGCTGACAGCATGAAGTTTACCAGATGAACACAGACAGATAAAGTCTACCTCTTACCTGTTATGTTTTCTTGAGAATGACATTTGTTGCCGATGATGAAGACGGTGATGCTGACTGTGAGAACTGTGTAGCACTGCTGTTGGCCATAGGCAGGTGAGGAACAGAAGTTTCATGACCAGGACCATCTCTTCCAAAAGAGAAATGTGCCTGATCACCCAATCCACCTTGCTGACTTCTTATTTTTAGTGTTTTTACTGTTTAGAAACAGCATAGCATACAAAAGATGCACGTGAAGCAAGGCATCACTGAAGAGAGAAGACAGGGGCATCCCAGTTCTGATGTCCTTGCTGAGTTCCCCTCGTATTTTGGCAAATCATAAATATTCCCTCAGCTCTACATCCCTGCAGCATCTGCTGTCCAACCAGAAGCACCTTGTTTTCAGCACTGTGGTAGGTAGGGCAGCTTGCTTGGCCAGGCTGCTTTCCTCTGATCCATTGCTGCCACTCTTTCAGCAAAGGCGCGTTTTTAAATTCTCCATCACCCGCTCAGTAACCTCTTCAACATAGCCTGTGCAGGCAAAGTGATGTCAAACATTTAATCCCCCTTAAATCCCACACAAAACCATACAAAAATCTGCTTTAATGACAAAGGTCTCTAAATTAATCTTGCTTTCTATATATGCGTGTATCTGCTCAAAACCATCTTCTGCACAGATCAAGCTCTTTTGTTAACTGGCTACATTGCTCTGTCTTCCCAACCATTAACATTGATTCTGGCTCCGTGAGCTGACAGCATTTTGTCAGTACATACACACTTCCTTCTGAACACAACAGTATCACAGTACAAGCCCAAACGAAAAGTTAACTACTGTTTCAATATTCCCCAGTACCAGAAGATACCATTTTTTCCCCTCTCCTTTTTCTTCTTTTTACTAAGCTGGGCAGCTATTTCATTCATATTATAAGGTACGTGCATGTCTAAGATCCAGTATCCTTCCACCAACCCTCATTTTATCTTTATTTCATTCAGCCTGCCCTAACTGTTCAATAGCAGGTTGAATTGTAAAACATTTTATTAATAAAGAGTTGCTTAAGCAGTAACTTGCACATGGCAGCTAGAAATGATAAGATTTCTTAGGGGCTTAAAAATGGGCATTATTGGGGACTCATCTTCTTAGCTAGCACAGTCAAATTCATCCTTTTCAAGCCATCAGCAAGTTCAGTCGTTATTAAAACTGACAGCATACGGTTATTTTTCTTTATCTAGAAAATCAGAGATTTGAGATTGAAAGTTTAGGAAATGGAAATACCCCACCCCGATCTAACAGATGGAGGAGTAATTCGGGTCTCCTAGGAGGAGGCTCCTTCCAAAGTAAGACAAATCCAGGAATAAAACCAAGCCTAACACCATGTCTGCTGAGACTATTAGCACCCACACACTCTAGGACAATAATTCTGTGATGTGGGCATCTGCCTCCTCAGAAGCTCCCTGAGATTTCCAACTAACTTCACCTGGGCCAAGAAATAATTCTCTATAAATGATTTCCAGGTGGAGGTTACCAATGGACAGCTAATTCCCACTGTTAGATTGAATTTGGTGGCCTAAGATGATAGGCTCTCAACCCTGCTATTCACCTCATTCAGCTGTTTAACAGTTTAATCCTTTCCTGCTCAGCAAACTTATGGAAGATTATTTGCAGCCCGGGCCAGGGATAGTCAGAAAGTGTTTCTAGTGCATTCGCAGGGTGGAGCTTCTAGACATGGTAAACATGAGCTGCAGTTAATAAGACCTCTAACAGATTCCATTAATTTCCACTATCATTTGAGTGGGGAAAGGAAAATAAACAATAACTTGAATGAGATGGAGATAAATATGAGTTCCTGAGTCAGCGTGGTTAAGTTCCCTAGTCTCAGCCAGCCTACACCCAAGGACAGGCTCAAGTGCAACAGCAAATGAAAGAAAAAGCAAACTACACTGAAGGCTGAGTGATAAATATGTTAGCACATTTCTGCATGTGTGGCTACCTGCGCATCCATCAGAGTTAACTCATTTCCAACCATTTTCCTCAGCTATAAAAGAATAATATTTATAATGTCTTCCCTGCTAATTCTAGCTCCCATTGTTTCCAGAAACTGTGGAGAAAGATGTGTTTTATATGTTACTATAATCCTTAGCTGAAACCACTGGCTGTTATCCCCACTAAGCAAGAAACATGGAATGGGAAGAGAGAGGATGTTCTGGACACTGAGGTTTACCCACCAAGAGCTCTGTAGGGGACGTGTGGTTACATCATGTCGTGCTACTGTAGAAATGTGTTGATTTTGTGTACTGACCTCAAAGAAGTCAAAAGAGTCCATTAAAAATAAACAAGCAAAAATTGCTTTGTGGATTTATTCTCCAGCTGGAAAATGGAGCGCTGAGAAGCTGCTCTCCAGGGACCTGGCTTTGCAGAATGACTGGCAGGCCTCTGGCCAAGCTGCAGATGGATGTCCCTCCCTCCAGGAGTGGGGAGTCTTTAACAGAAACACAGGAAATTAGATGCTGTTTTCATTGAGCTATCAGCACCCCACGGCTTTATTACTCCTGGCTGTAGCAACAACTTTACCACTAAGCTGTGCGGCTGAAAAGACTGCTCCATGGAAGATTTCCAAAACATGCTGACTGTTCCTTTGACTATCCCTGCTAAAATCAGCTTTAGTCAAAAAAACAAACAAACAAACAAACAAAAAACCCAAAAAAACAAAACAAAAAACACCAACAAAAAACCAAAACAAAAACCAAACCAAACCAACCAACCAACCAACCAAAAAACCACCAAAAAAAAAAAAAAACCAACAAAAAGAAAGAAAGTGTTGGATGCATTGAAATATTCCACCACCTTCACCTATCTGATGTCATAAATACACCTTGGGAGGCCTTGTCTAAGCACACTGAAAATCTAAGCACTACCCCTCTATCCTATGGTGTATTTCCAGAAATGGTCTAGCCCACACGTGTGGAGTCTCCAGGAGGCACTTCTGCAGTGGAGAATCAAAAACACCTCCACTGAAGGGCATGAATATCAGTGGGGGAAATCCACAGCAACAGGGTTTCTTCATGCTAGACTTGTTTTCATTTCCTCTGGGGAAGGGAGCATTCCACAGAGCATATCATAATATCACTATCAATTACCATTAAGAAAACAGGTTATTAATTTCCTAAGCATTTGCCAGTAATAAATTCTAAAAGGATCCCTCTTCAGAGAAGAATAAAAACAAGATAATGCATTTTGCTTGTATTGGGCAAGTTGCTGACCAGTTCCTATGTTTTAAACACAGAGCACTCTCTTTGCTATCATTAAAATTATTTCTTTAAAATGATCTGTAGCCTATTAAAAGTTTGCCATGCTTATCTTTCCTGGACAAAACCCGGCACATGGTAACAGTGCATCAGCTCACTGGGACAGTTTGCAAACAAGCAAGCAAGGAAAAGAAGCAAAGGTGAATACACCACCTGGTATCAGAAAATGAGATGCCTTCTTTTAGTCAGCAAAATAAAACATCCCTTCTGGTAACTGCAATCTGGAATGACAGACCCCTCTCCACCACAGATCACAGAGCAAAGCAGATTGACAGAAGCTACTATAAAAACAAGAACAGAAGAACACCAGGGATGAAGAAATGCTTCAGGGGCTGGAATTTTGCAGAAAATCTGATCACACCTAAAGGCCATTTTAAACATATGGAGATGAAAGACCACAGCACACACTAGCATTTTTCAATCTGTAAATTAGCTGCAGTGAGAAGGGATGCAATGTGGAATGGGGAGTGTAGGTTTACAAGGCATGTATTTTTTCATTCTCCTAATCAGAGAATGAAACACAAGTAAGAAAATATCAGTAAGTCTCCTAAGAGGAACTCACTTCTTATAAACAACCACATCCATGACCGTGAGAGTGTGAATGCAATACTACTGCACAGGAATAGGCAGCATTTTTCTTTTCTATGGTAACAGACTCAGTGCAGAGCACTTACCATTTATATCATGGTGACTTACAAAATTAATGTTAGAATTAAGGACAGTTTGTCCTGCTTATATTAACACAAATGACAAACCAAGTTTCCAGAATAAGACATCCATTCACATTTCCCAACAGGATGAAGTGGGAGGAAAGCAGAGACAGAATTATGATTCCAGTTTGCAGATCTCAGAACAGAGCAAGTGCCTTTTCCTCTCATTACAGAACAACCAATTGTTGTTTTTCATTAAGGTAAAGTGCAGTTCATTAAAAGTAAAGGTAATCTAAACACCTGCATGAACACAGTTGTCATGTGAAGTCTCCTTGGGTGTCCAAGAATCCATTCACAAACAGGGCATGGGACCTGTACAAAGTTTGCAGCTTTCGAGAGCAGAGCTGGACAGTTTCCACTAAAATGGCAAAAGGCTGGAGACCAAATTCCACTCCTGAGACTTGTCCAGTTTCTTATTGTCTCTGTGCACTGCCTATTCATCTGAAGGAGTATTTTAAAATAGCGTGGGATCCTGACAAGACCATACTCCACCAAAGACAGATGTATTTTCCCATATAAAACAGCCTCTTAATACCAGGCTTGAACAGACGCCTCTGTTTGGCACAAAGATCTTTTCTGCTCTTCCTTCAATTTACAAAACTCAGGCTTCTCTTTGCGCTAGAGCTGTGTTGGCTACACACCTTTTTTGTATAATCAGACATTTGGTTTGAAAGAGTGAAAAGAACAACAAAGAAAAACCCCATGCTTTCCTGACTCTTTGCATTCCCCATTTCCAGAGCCCCTATATCAAGGATTCTTTCCCTTTCATCATTCTGCCCCAGATAGAACAACCACTAAATTAATTTCATCCCTAAGTCCCTTTACTTAGCTTCTACAGCAACAACTCTGAAAGCAGAACAACCAGTTTTACTGCCTCTGGTTAAGGAACATCTGCATCTTGAGGGTGATCTCTGGCAAAACAAGCATCCACATTCTTCCCACATTTACACTTCTCACAGCCTCAGTGGCAGAAAACTTTGCCTTTCTGCCACCTCATGCTGACCACAGGCATGGGACACAGCCACCCTACTCCTGCATGTGTGCCCATTTTTCTCCACGAGCAGTTTCTAGTTTGTTTCTTTATTTCTTTATTTCTGTAGATTTTTTGTTTGTTTGTTTTTTTAATCTTTTTGCCTCTTTCCCAAGTGCAGCAGGATCAAGGGGATGACCCTTAAGTCTGAGCAATTCTCAGAAAGAGAGTGTTTGCAGCAGCACAGTGTATCCCCAAGAAGAAGGCTACTTTGCCATATGTATGGCCTGAACACTGTCCTTCAATCCCAAAAAGCAATATATGCTGCCTGAGATTAATTTTATTTCCTTATTTCCTTGGCAGTCTGTCCAACAGCACAGTCTCTCATCAGTGCTTACCAGTCAGATCCTAACTGCTACCTGAAGTTCTTTTGGCTCATTTTCCCCCACAGACCAAAACAAAACAATTCAGCAATTGTGTTTACTCTTTTCTTGTTACCAAACTAATGTTTATTAAGTGTATTCTCCAGCATTCCCTGTTTGCTGTCCAGGAGTCAACAATATATCTCCGATGGGAACTAATTTATGAAATGTATTGCATTTCTACAAAGCTCTTTTTCTGTCACCAGTGAATACGAGCAGAAAAAAAAAATTGTTGAATAGTGGGGAAAAAATATGCCTTTCAGCTTTGGCACTGCAAACTTTCATCTTACAGTGAAAATAGAGACAGATTTATTGATTAAAGTCTGATCTCTACAGGTCACAAAACAGCTTCAAAAGCCCAGGCACAACTCTCAGTGGCTGTTTTCCAGGCTTTTCTTTCCCATTGATATCTTCTAGAAAAACATATGTTAACATCACAGAGCAGGTGCTCATTTCCAACTGGAAGCCAATTTTTACTACAGGAGTTGTACTCTTAAGTTTAATATATTTAAGTTCATATGTATTTGAGACTTAAGAGGGGGTAACTGTATTTGCATTTTCTAAGGCTTTATGACTTCTGTTTTCCTAGTGGCTGACAAAATAATGTAGTTCTAAATCAATAATCATCTGAACAATTCATGTTAAAATCCTGAAAGAAAGAGAAGCCAAGTGAAGGAACAGCAGCAGAGAAGGTTGGTTAGAAACTTGATTACAGAATTACAGAATGGTTTGGGTTGAAAGTGACCTTAAAGATCATCTCATTCCAATCCCCCTGCCATGGTAGGGACACCTCCCACTACACCAGGTTTTCAAAACTTCAGCCTGGCCTTGGACACTTCCAGGGATGGGGCAGCAGCCCAGCTTCTCTGGGAAACCTGTGCCAGCACCTCACCACCCTCACAGGGAGGAATTTCTTCCTAAAGCTCTAGCACCTGGCCAAGCTCTAGTGCTCCTGTTCATCATTTCCCTGTTAACATAAAGATAATGAGCTACAAAAGTCTGTGCAGGGAGACACAATACAGGTGTGCTGGCTACGGCATATTCCATCCCTAAAAGATATGTGAAGTACAGCAGAGATCCCCAGCAAAATGGAGCACCTTCACAGCAAGGTCACCCTGCTGTGATGCCTTCAGTGCAGAAATCCTGATCTGGTAATTGTCTGCAGGTGCAGGGAAAGCTGTGGGGGATTCTAGAATGTGTCAGTATGAGTTTCTGTAAGACAAAGAAAGTCACACAAAGAAATCCAAAGTGACAGATCTTCCAGTTCTGCCTCCTCACCCTTGGGTGCCGATACGGGACTCAAGACCAACTAACTCTCCTTTTGTCCCCCTTTAATTTTCGAGGGGAAAAAACCCCAGGGTTGCTCACTATTTCACAAACCCTTTGTTGTCCACAAAAATCAGATTCATTACCCAGTGTGCAATACACGAATAATTACACACTGAGACATTGATGTTTATTTTAAAGCTGTACAAGCCTGGCTGCTCCCTGGTATTCCACAAATCAAGCACCCCAACTATCAAAACTTTTCAGTATTTATACATATTAGCAAACAAAGGAATTAGCGTTCATTTGCTACAGTTACATAGTTCTCTTATTAATTAGCATTCTGTCTTCTCTTGGTTAATGTTTCTGTCGTTTCTCATGCTAATTAGTCCATATGCTCAGTCTTTCCCTTCTTTTGGGTCGGTGGTCCCCGAGTCAGTGGTCACGATCTGCCCCAGCCGGGATTACCTTTTACCCACCTGGATCTGATTTCACCACAATTGCTTAGTTGGCTTGATTGGTTTCTCCCTTATCTTGAGGGTTCTTCCAAGCGTTCTTGTTGTCTGTAAATTCTGCATTCTCTATCAGTGAGTCCGCTATCAGTTGCGCATCCTTCTTCCCGAGCTTTGTTAACCTGCCCCTACATCTCAGAGCATTAAAACACGTCGAGCCCTAAACCCAAACAAGGCAATTCTACCGACAATTCCTTTGTCCTTCTAACACCTGGGCATCACTGGGTGCTTGCTCTCCGTTTCACGGATGAAATCTCCTTTCTTGTTGAGAACTCTTGAAAGATCACAAAGACCAAACATCAGAGAACACCCTTTCTTAATAAAATCTTTACACGTTCCACACTTTGCAACACTTTTCCAGTATACATGACAAAAGCGAGAACGTCCCCACACGGGCGCCCCCAGCAGCGCCCTCAGGCAGCGCGGCCCCTCCCGCACCGACATGGCGGCTGTTCCCGCCGAGCGGCCGCGAGATGGCAGCGCCCGCCGCCCCACCCGCAACCCCGCCGGCAGCCGCGGCTCAGGGCTCCTTCTGGGAGGGCAGGATGAGGGCGGAGATGCCCTGTGCCACCCGCGGCTCCTCTGGGGAACGTGGTGAGGGGAGAGAAGGGTTGGAGGAGGGGGGGATAGAAGGAGAGAAGATGGCCGCCGCTGGTGGCAGCGGAGGGAGAGCCCGCTGGAGGGGATGGGGACCCCTCAGCGCACCTGAGGGAGCGGGGCCGCGTGTGGAGGACGGTGTGGGGCGAAGAGCCAGTGCGCGGAAAGTATAAGATGATAAAAAGCGAAGAGGGCAGCAGCAGCGGGAAGAAAAAAAAAGTGATTATGAAGCTGGCCGAATGGTCAAGATGTCAGGAAAATTAATCCACAAACATGAGAGGCTTATGTCCAAAAAGGAGGCAGAGGAGTCCTTTTACTTTATTCGAATAAAGGGAGAGGCCATGGGGCATTCCCCTGGGGTCTCTCGAATTTTTGGAGGGCACAGCTTCCTTTTTATCCTAATTTCCCGGCTGCACTTCCCTCTCTCTTTCCCCATTAGCTGAGGTACTTGAGAGATACAGACTTCCCAGAACACCTAATTCCTAAGACTCCCTTCTAACATATAATCCCCCATTTAATTTTTAATTCTTAGAGAGTTTATGGGTTTTCCCATTGTTTCTTTCATCTCTCAATATCCAGTTTCGTTTATGAGCAGACCTACAGTTTGTTTGTAAAAGCAAATACCTTTTTTCCATGCATCAATCAGTGGAATCCTTCCCATTGTTTCTTTTATCTCTCAGTGTTAGTTTTATCTACCAGCAGACCTATAGCTGTCTTGTAAAGACAAGTCCGTCATTCCTCTCAAAGAGGATCCCATATCACGCGTCCATGTCCAGAAGCCTGGTGTTCTTTACATACCTTCCCTGATGTTCCTTACAGAGACTGCCTTCCAGCCCCTTAACACAAAAATAAAATAAGCTCTGGTGACTGTAATCTTAATTCCTTCTGTAATCATCAGTATGACCATTGGAAGTCATTTAAAATTGAAATAAAGGTAGCGGCTTCATAAAAGTATGACCAGAAGATAGGGAGGGGAGCAGAGGGAGTTTAGATGGACTTCCCAGAAATGAGACCATGAGAAAAAAGTGAAGGCATTCATTACTAAGAAATGAGCAGAAGCCCTCACAAATAATTTAGTATTGGGAATAGCCTATTTACTTTTTGTACATTAAAGATGTTTTAGTTTGTGGTAGTACACAGACAGAGGAGTCTGCTCAGGAATGGTGTTCCTGGCCACAGCCATGGCAGCTTGCAGCAGGGAACTCCACAGCCTCCTTACAGTGCAGGGATAAACACCTCCCTCCTTGTACTTACCCTGAGCATGCTGCTGCCATCACCTCTTACTGCCATTCCTTGTGCTTTCTTTTGACCCTTCTTTACTTGAAGTTGATTTTATTGGAGACCTTACATATTTTGATCTATCTCCTGTAAGAGGTCCCAATTTCTCCGAGTCCTTGTAATTCACATTGCACACAGGGTGACACAGGCCCCAGCCCAGACGCTGGGTTGTGCCATCAGGCTCAAACACATCCTCCACAGTTGTATAACCTGACCCACACACGGTGCCCTAGTATCGTATGGCCCCTGCCAGGTTACATAAGGTGACACACCATCTGCACTGACATCTGTGACCTGATGCAGGTGGCACCACTCTGCAGCACATGTTAAGAAGGGGAAGAGGCTCCTTACAGCCCACATCCTTTTTTTTAACTTTTAATCTGATCCCCTTAGCACAAGGCATTCCTAGCAACTCAGCGATGGCTTTCATCTGTTACCAACTGCAGGAGAATGAAGATATATATGGTGGAAATAAACACTACAGATTTGCTGATTTGCAAATAATTTGAGGGCCAACGTAGCAGGCATTTTCCCCCCAAACTTCAGAAATTGTCAAGTGTGAAAATTCTTCAGATAAGAAATGCTATTTTGCTTGCTTCCTACTTCGTTTGTCCTGAGTGGTCACGTTTAAGATTTTCCACTAGAGTGGAAAAGTAAGAGTAAAAAAGAGTAAACAAAGTTTTGTTTTACAGGGAGTGTGGGTCTGCCAAGTGTTAAATTACAGCCTGTTCTAGACCCACATTGTTCCGAAAGGAAGGTGGTAAATTTGCCGGTTGTTCCTATGGTGGTCACCATAGTGTGTGGACTAAGAGAATATGAAGAGAAAGAAAAAAAATGCTTGGGAAACGCAGAGCTGCTCCAGCACCCCGAGATGGCAGGAGTGTGATTAATACTGTTTTGTGATGGAGGAATGTACGTGCCAGCTCTGCTGAGATATTTCTAGAAGTATGTGCTAACGGAGACTTGACCTTGAGTCCTAGTCAAAAATAAGGCTAATTTTTAGGTGCACTGGCTTTGTGGCTCTTTGTGAATAAACAGTGAGTTGATTAAAACCTGTAGCGAAGCCCTGGGTTTCACAGGCTCAGGGATTCGGCGCCTAAGAAACCTCTCCAGTATTTCTGAATTGGATTTTTTTCTTCCTGTAACAAAGGAGCTTCGCTCAGCACACGGAGGACAACGTGCAGCTGTTATCAATGCCCACCGCTGTGTAACTCACTTGATCAGCCCCGGGCAGCAGGAGATATCTCCCAGCCCCAGGGCAGGCAGAGTCGCCAACAGAGCCAGAGTTACAATCAGCAGCCTCAACCCACACCCCGCGACTCCCAGCTCCGCCGGCGTCTCACAAACACACCACACGGACGTGCGCTGATGGATTACTGGGGTGGGGGTGACTCCCACCAATGGTGACAGTGAGGGGTTTTATTCATAGGTGTTTGGGGGAAAAAAATCACATTGAAAATACGTGTGGTGAGAGTGTCCCCGTCTGCATCATGTGAGTCTCATCCCGCTGCACCCAGAGAGCTCTGAGCAAGAGGCAAGAAGCTCAGGGCTCCATTTTGCAATTCGTGAAATGCCAGGGAAAAAAAGAAACTGACTCTGATTATCTCACTGGAAAAAAAAAAAATTCTTTCTTTTATGCCTTTCACAATGCTTCTTCTTTTTCTTCTTTGTTTTGCAGGCTGCAGATCAAGGTGCTCAGCAATAGGGAAAAGAGTGGTGTAGAGTCCAGCATATCACGATTCAGTGCAACAGAGACAGGGTCAATTCTTAAATCCTGGGCAGCCTGCAGGGCTTTCAGCATTGAGTAAGGACAGCTGTTTGAAAAGCTACTTTCTTTCTTGCAGCATTAAGTGAACATAGAAAATTTGTGGGTTTTAATTGTAGCTGAGAGCATTGGGCAAACATCCATTACTCAGTGTCCACAGTTTCGAGCCCTTCTGATGTCAGTTCCCTGATCCTGCAGGATCATAACTCCAGCCTGTATAAAACCAGTGCAAAAATACATATATTAACACAAATGTTACTACTACAGCAGGGGTGAGGAAGGCAGCCATATCACTACTGCTAAATATTTATTCTTACTAAAGTCTAGATCAGCTATGCTCTGATATGAAACCTCATCTATAGGAGGAAAAGGTAGGGCTTAGAAAGATTGTACCTCATCACCTAAAGTCAGCCTGAAAGTGCAGCTATGCAAATTGAAGTAAAAAGCAGTCATGAAGCTTAACATCCACTGGCAATGATTCACACTTTTGTTTACGCTTTTGAAAATCCTCTTTGCCTTAAATTTTCTCTTGGGGACATGTGTTTTTACAAGACGATTTCTCACTTTCATCTTCTCATGCCCAGAACAGAGCTACTCAAGTAAAGGCTGTAACTCTCAGAAAACCCTACCAAGTATAGAAAAGGACTAGGTAGGGGTGTTATTATTGGCCTTGTCATCGCTGAAAATAGTGCATTTTCATTACACTGGAATATCCTACCTTTTCTAAGATCTTCCACAAGACAAAGGGATGATTTGTACCATGCAGGTAAGAGAATTCAAATTAAAATAGGCAGTGTAGGTCAGGATGCAACAATAGTCATGCTGAAGTAAAAGCTCATGAATCATCTCCAGTTGTCTTACACACTGTCAAAACAAAACATCTTTTCTTTATTTTCTTTTTTTTTTTTTTTTTTAATATGAAGACAGAGTAATTGTTATCTAAAAAATCCAAAGGAGAAACAAGTGATCATCAAAAGTCCATTTTACCCTTTCTGGTGATGGTGGGAAACTTTAAAACATTCTGAAAGAGCCAAAACATTGTTTTGGCCACTTTCACAACAGATGTAAAATTCCACTTTAGCCCAGTGAACTGAGTAACAGACTGTGAAGAGAAAGGGAAGAGAACAAATGAAAACACACTTTGACTAAATAGGCACATACATAGGCCCAGTAGAGTCAAGTATTTCAGGCCAAACTCACTTCCTATTTTCTTTAGTACTGAGTTTTAGAGATAAAACACAATGGCTCACAATTTTTGTTGGAGTAGGAAAAGACAAGTGATTTTCTTCATGTCCTCAAAGCCCCTTGAATATATATATATATATATATGTCTTAAAAAAAATTAGTCTTTTGAACCTAGGTAAGTTTCAAAAGACTTCAGTCAAGGACCAGCGGCAGATCAAGATCAAAAACATAAAATACAATTTCCATCAAAAGGAAAAGCCTTCCTGGAGACTAAACTGGGCTGATGGAAGAGGCTGTTCTCAAAAGTATTTTATATTAAAGGGTTTCCACCATGAAATGAGTTGTTAAATAAACACCCATCAAAATAAAAGGACCTTTTCTAAAGTTACTTGGCTGTAGGGATTGAAAAAAAAAAAAAAAAAGAAAGAAAATAAAGTGGTGTTCTACCCTGGTTCATCTGTGATCAGGAGAAATGTCTCTCAAAAGCTAAATTTCTGATGGTTCTGATAATTGGAGGAGTCTGTTTCATTCAGAATTTTTCCTAAATTTAGTCTGGCCTGCAACCAAGACAATCTCTACCAACTTCATAAGATTGCCTTCCACTTAATAGCACAGCACACCTAATGGGCATTGAGAAGTCTGGGGCACGGTTCCCCAGAATTCTTCAGACTCCATGGTCTTGCAAACACACCACAACTCTAACTTCCACTGCAAGCTTTCAGTTCCAGTGGATTTCAGGAAGTTGAAGTATGGATGAAAACCCAGGGATGTTTTTGTTGTCTCTCTAGGAATTTCTTATTACAAATCAGTTAAAAGACCCATTCTATTTTTGCTGTGGAATTTTGATGCTGGATATTGCCTGGATCCTCATGTCTTTCCCTGTGGTCTGGGGCTACCTAAGACCTCTTGCTCCTCCTCCTCCTCCTCAGGACCTTGCAGGAGTCTGGGACAATCCTGTGACTAGACTTGCTGATAGAAAGCTGCCATTCAGCTCTTGCATGAATGCTTGAATCTTAGCAGTTCTCTCTCCTAGTGCCACGGGAGACCATTACTATTCCTAAGAATAAATGTTATAATCAACCCAGCAAGGCTCAGAAAAGCCAGAATGCTTGCACAAAACTCCCAGGAAGGGGATGACAGGCATACTCTGCATCTGAACACCAGGCAGCTGAAAATGATGAGCCAACATCACAGAATGATGGAACAGGGATCACCAGCTCAAATGCAAGGTACAAAAGGATGGAGAAACCAAGTCTGTGTCTGCTTGTACCTGCAACAGTTTGGCTGTGTGGGTCTAGGAGAGGCAGAATTTGAGAGGGAGAGAAGCACTGTAGGCAAACAGTTGGAATTGGTAGCTATTTTGCTCAGATGTCTTTTGAGAACATTTGAATTCTCTGGTTTGATGATAGAAGTTTATTTCCACTTCCTTCCTTCCTTTCTTCCTCACATTATTGCATCCAGCAGCCCTGCCAGCTCCCATGTGATTGAGCATGGGGGACTATTGCTCACTGCTGGCCATATGCTTCTGTCAGGTATTTTATTTGCAAAGGCTACCAATCGTTCTGAGCATTGGAAAAGCCATGGGAGGCATTGCTGCTGCCCACTCCTACCTCATTTCTGCACTGCAGTGGAGGAGCAGGTGGCTCCCAGGCAGGCAGGGAGGAGGAAGAAGACTCATGTGGGACATGGAGCAGCAGCCTTGAGCTGTGAAGGATGATACCCTGCAAGTAACTTAACCCTTCAGCAGTTGCAGAAGCACCACTTTAGAAAGGAGAGTGTTCCTTTCAGTGGTGGAAAGCTCTGGTGAGAAGAGCCAAAGTCTGGCATCTCTGTTAAACTCTCAAAGGACTTTTAAACCTTCTCAATTAAGACCTTGTGTCCTCTTAGTACCATTATTCTTAGCCACAGTGGGGCAAACAAAGCTTAAAGGTAATGCTTCAGTTTTATCTCTATCCTTCTTTTTTAAAAGGGTAAAGGCTCTATATGAATGTACTTTTAACATCCAGGTTACTTACTGGCAAGTTTGGATGTCTACAAGACCTTAACACAAATTCTGTACCAAAAGCAAAAGAGGTAAAGAATTGCTCCTTGGAGAAAAGCTGATAAAAGGGACACTTGTAACATAAAAATCTGGAGGATATCCGGAGTGAGATGTTCACTTTGGAGAGTATCTTTGATTCAGGCTCCGTCAGTGGTAGTGTTTGTTTTTTAAGGTGTACTTTACTCCTGAAATGAGTCTTGGTAGCTCTTACTTGATCGAAGACTGGTCTTATGCAGCAGCATCACCATGAAAAGGAGGCAGAATTTCTACTCCTTCTAAGGAAAACCACAGGTGTTTGTTTCTCTTTGTTGTGAAGAGCAGATGGAGGTTCCAGTATCTCACAGTCTGGCCATCCCAGTGTCCGTACGTGAGAGGATTGTTAGTTATTCTTGAAACCCAGTAAAGCAGTTATTTTCTAGCAATTTGTGATCTGGTAGATGTTGTTCCCAGCTTTCAGGAGATTCAGTTTTCTACAAAGATGTCATTTGTGCTAAGAGCTTGATCTTTGCAACACCTTAGGGGAAGGTAATCCATTTTTCACTTAAACTGTCCCTCTACCTTTCTATGTCCTAGTGTTCTCTCCATGGTTTTAAATTGCTTCATTTTCTTCACTTACAAGTGCTCTACTTCTCTAATCTTGGAAAAATTGCCCTTCCACACAGTCTACCTTTCTGACTTTCAATAAATTAGCTGGTGACTCCATGACAACAGAATTGATCATGTCTCCTCAAGCTGTCTCCATGGGACTCAGGCAAATTCATGGGACCTTGTCTTTTCTGACAGTTCGTGTCCTTGTTTTCCTGCAGTATCCTTCAACAGTGACTGCTAAGTGAAAGGAGACATTTCTGCTGCTGTTTTACCTGATTGTTCTGCCACTTTCATGAGCATTTGGTTCCCTGGTTGTCAATGATTACTCTCTTTTTATCCTATTCACTTCACAACTTTAAATTTGTCAAGTTTTGTAACTTCCCGATTGTTTTTTCAGAGTCAGTTCCTATTTGCTTCTCACATTTTCCAAGATCATTTATAGCCATTAACTGTTCCATGACAGAGATGAGTGTCTGGCTGCAAACCTGCAGTAAGGGTAGAAGTGCAGCCATTCCTAATGTTCAGCTCTTCAGCTAAACCTGTATTTTAAGAGGGTTTTAAAAAGAGTTATTCTCATAGCCTGGATACTCTTCCCTCGTAGGATCTAGAAAATACAAAGGTGAGCAGACTACCAAAATACCTGCTAATTAGCCCAAGCTGCCTGCAGTATGAGTGGAATATAGTCTGAAATCCTTTGGCTTGGGAGGCCTGTAAAACTTAATCTATTGTTTCATTAACTGCCTTGTCACTTTTTGAACCATAGCTGCTACTTCTGCGGATAGCAGGAATCCGGTACTAATGTCAAGTCAGTAGCCTCGACTAAAATGAGAAATTCTTGGGTGGAGTACAAGGAGAAAGAACAAAGTTTGTTCTGTCTGAATGTAGACCAGAGAACAATCAGATTTTCTCAGAGGTAATAGGCTCAACTCCTGCAAACTAAGGTTGAAAAAGTCTTTTGATCTAGAGTTAGAAGAGGAGCCATGCCCAGCAAGGTTCTGTCTCCTCAACCGCTATGGAGCAATAAATCCTCTAATCCCACAGAGGTAAAAAAACCCCAACTTTACCAGGGATTTTAGTATGTCCTTTCTTCTGAATAGACTGTAACTTGTTCAAAATTCTGCTTGTAATCAGCTTAGCAAAATTCTGCCTGCTCCATACACATGGGAATTCTCACCCACAGCCACCCTGCAAATTCCTTGCCACTCGCTGTGCAGCTTTCAGCTTCTTGGTGCTCGAAATAGCTCCCCAGCTACATCCTCAGTCACATCTGAGTGGCTCCCCTGCTCCCAGCTGACATTCCCAGCCCACAGAAATCTCAATATTCTTGTGCAGCTCCTCAGTTTGGGAAATCTAGAAATAACACGCTGTTTTACTATTATCTTTGCAAGTTTTGCTGAATCTTCTGGAGATAGTAAAACCAGGAGAAAACTCCTGCATGTACAATCCTGAAATTCAACAATATATGACTCTTCTTTTTAACTGGTTCATGGACTCATTTGTCACCGTGGGGTTAAGTCCCCAGGATAGTTGGTGCCTCACGTAAGAGGAGCCTGGATAATTTGGCCATAGACTTAGAAAGGTGGCTCTAATTTCAACTAAAAATACATTTGCATTCCTTCTGCCTTATTCTTAACCACACAGCTTCCCTCTCACAGAGGCAGAGCCCTTGTGCACTCCTTTCTCCCTTGCCTAGACTTTATTTACACAAGCCTCTATGCCTCTTTCCCAGCTCCCACTCTCTCAAGCCCCATCTTCCTTCTGGATTTAAGTTGCCAAAATCATCCAGAACTTAATTTCTCCCTGTTTAGGCAAACACAGAGAAGATTTCTGAACTTGAGGGTTGTATTATATGAAGTGCATTGGTGGGTAAGATGTTATATTAAGATAAAGTCGCAGAAAAACAGTTTTATTCCATTTGCACAAAGGTTTACAAATTTTTTGCAATTCTTGTTTAACCAAGATGGGTTTCTTTGTCAAAAGTCATTAATTACATGAAATACTAAAGTACATTGTATTGAATCACACTAAATAAAATGAAATAAACCTTGTTTATTACCAAGTTAATCACAAGTGTTACTTTTAGCCAGATTTAATCTGGACAGCATATTTTCAGTTTTGCTGTCTCAGAAGCTCAATGTAACACAGAATTTGCTGTGTACTTAACAAATAAAAAGGAGTAAAAAGTTGGATAATCATGACCTTCTTGACATTCCTTCATGTTTCACATCTTCTGGGCAGAGATGCTGGGGATCAGTTCTTTCATTTCAACTGAAATTCCAAACTCATTAAACAACCACTTCACTTCTCCCAGTGTTTGGTTTGGAAGGACTGACATAATTTGAAAAAACTGCCCTAATGTATTGTTTTGTTGTTGGATTTGGTTTTTTTTTAAAGTGCACTTGCCCTATCAGTAATTAACAGATCCAAGTAATTTTAACTGGATGTGTTTTTCATTCTCTTCTGTTTATTTTCTTCTATTGCACAGCCAATCTTATAGCTGGCTGCCAATTTATTCAAAGCTGTTCAGTATCTTTGCAAGCTTCTAACAAGAATATATGTTTTCTTCACTAATTATTCTTGAAGAAGGTAATTTGGATTACTGAATGTTCTTCAGGTCTACTTCCCTATTGTTTATGAACTCTTACTAGCTTCAGTCATCTGGAGAGAAATGAGGCATATAAGTCTCCAGAAAATAATATTTATTAGGAGCTACAACAAGCCACACTAGGGATATTGTTTTGAAGCCAATAGTTATAAAAATTTTATCTTAAAATATTTCTGTAAATTCTAAATAAAGTCCATTGGAATTTTTTAAGAATGAAAATATTTTTTCTGGAGAAAACATTAGAGACACTGAAAGAGCTGCGTGTTGCCTCTGGGGACCCATTTTATTGAAAGTAAAGATGGGGAGGTTTCAGCTGGCTCAGCCACTTGAAAAGGCTTAGAAAATCCTGTTCTTGATGTAGCTGATTTTGGCAGTAGCTTGAAAAGTCGTGGTGTGATCTGGTACCTTTTCTCACTGGCCAGCCATGACCACAGCATTTCCATTTCCCATCTTTTTGGGAGCATTTGTAAAACTCTTGTTATCTGAGAGTACAGTTGCTGAAAGCTGGAATCAAATGCTACAGGCACTGAAGAGTCTCCCAAGAGCACTGTGGATAAAATACAAAGGCATTAAGTGTACATATCTATAAACCCAAAGTGTGCTTCATCTTGCTGTTCTCCTGCTGTGAACTTGGTCTTCATCTGCATCCTCGAGTACATAATTATTATTTTTAAGTGTGCATTCCTCACCTATCAGGGTGTACCAGATTTTGCTCTCAGTACATTTCATATTAGCTGCCCTCTCTGTTTGATACATCGTTTTAGGAATACAATTATTTTTTGCTGACATCTCCACCACTTTGATTCATATAATGAATTAAAGCCATTACAACAGGAGATAATTAATGAAACACTAAACAAGAAGCCCCCCCCTCCAAGAACTGACTAAGACAGGAACAAAAGGAGTAATCATGGGTGGTAATTGCATTGTCTCATTCCATTTTCTTCTGAAACCTTATTACAGCTGTCCCAAGAAAACATGCATTATCCAATCCAAGTAATGACAGAGCAATTCTAAAGGCTAATTGTCAATAAAAATCTAGAGTTGATCCTTTACCCCTTGGAAACAGGAAGGTGATTGCACTGGTGTGCCAATTCATGGCCATCGTCACTGGGTATCACATCCAGCTTTAGAGTACCAACTTCTCCCTTGCATAAGGTGTTGGCAGAATAAAAGCCCATTCAAATATTGCAATGAGAGCATTCCAGCACAGAGATGACTTCTCATTCATCATGGGTCTATAGCTGAGAGAAAAATGCATGCCAAGATCCAGCGGCTAAAAACTGAAGAGAAATTCTGTGGCCTGGAGCAGGAGGATTATCCTGGCACCTTCAAACTTTAAAATCCTTTAAATGGATACCCCAGTTAGGAAAACACAGCATTCCTTCCAAGACATAGGAAACTAGAAGGAGAAGAGGAAACAAATCACAAATGGTTCCACACAAGTAATTTTTTGGGGCTCCACTGACCATATTTCATGCTACAGGAGTTACCTCAGATTGCAGTAGTGGAGTTGCTCCAGAGGGTCTGATCAAAGACCAGACCTGGAAATTGTCTTCACTCAGCAAGTCTTGGCTTTGCAACTACTGCAAAGACAGCAAAAGAAAGTGAGAAGAAACATTGCTGTTCACCAAGGGGAATGAGGACACCAAAGATAAGGGCTGAAATGCTTTCTCACTGAAATTTAACCCTGTGAAAGATAATGCATCAACTCTGCTTGGGAGCGGATGAAGAAAGTCCTAAGAAAGGAACATGAAACAGTAACTCAAATTATCCATTGTTATTTCCACAGATTTTGGTGGGGGTTTTGTTGGCTTTTTTCTTCAAGAAGAAATCATTAGGAGATGAAATTTGGACACCAATCTGCCACTTACTGCTGCCTCTCCTACTGCCATGGCCCCAAGCTGATGGTACAACAGAAGAGGCTGACAGCCAAAATGCATTAGGAATTCACTTGACATCAACATATCTCTGCTGAATGTCTTGTATCACATGAATGTCTTGGTGCAGATCAGCAGTACAGATATTTAACAGTGACTTTTCTCTGCAGACAGTGCTTTAATAGGCCAGAAACAATACACAGGCATGCAGTACCATAAACATGCATTTTACAGCAGAAAAAACCAACCAGGCTCATCTCATGAACAAGAGGAAAACCAATCCTAAATTCAGCTATTACAAACACCCTAGTAGAGAAATGCCATAATTACTCATCTTTACAAATAAAAATATGTACTGATAAGTATAATCCCCATTTTAGATTACAATTCAAGTCTGCTTGGTGCTGAGGTAGAAGAGTCTCAATAAATTTAGATGTGTGAGAGAAAATGGTGTCTAGGAATTTATCTTCCTTGAAGACAGATCATTACATATATGCAAATCCTTGTATAGCAAATAGAAGTTACATATTATTGGGAAATAATTATTACAGGGAAAAAAAAAAGAAAGAAACATGCAATTTCTCAGAGATTTAGTGAAATACTTGCCCTGAGCATAAGGAGAAGTGATCGTTTTACGTGAGCTGAACAAGTCATACTCACAAAAATGACCAAAAAATGGTGATCCAGACTCGTTTTGATTGGGTATGGGATTTCGATACCGTGCCTTTAAAAGCTGGCAGTTTAGCAAAAAACATCAAGCTGCATAATTTCCCACTGGCTAGAAAAATACTGCTGATGATCTCTCAAGAGGAACTGAGTAAAAAAACCTTATCTCATGCAAACAGTGAGTTGTGTATTTTTGGATTTTTTTCCCCTCTGTTATATAATAAGGAATCAGGTGTGTTTTTCACTTTCCATGGGAAATACTGATTCCTCATTTCAACTGCTGGTTTTTAAGAGGTCCCTTCAATGTATATATTGGTTATAGGATTGAACATTAATCTGTACAAAAAGCCTAGAATTTGATTACTACACACTCAATGCAGATTAATGAATCTGCAGATTCAGCTACACAAGATGCCTGTGCTCATCCCTCAAGCAAGGATGTTGATAAATGAATAAAACCAGGCACATTTATCCTGGGCTTTTCAAGTTGTGCTGCACAAACAGATGAAATGGAGCCCAGAACAAATGGACACATCCTAGAACCACGATCCCTTACAGCTCAAAACCACAACCTTTAAAAGCAGTGCATCTCTCAGCTGGTAACTGCATTTTTTTTTGCCCTAACAAGACCACATGTTGTTCACAATGGCAGAGCCCAAAGTGATGCACAGTGAATTATGTAGAGAATTAGGAAGCTGCTGCCATTATGGGGTCATTTTTGTTCACTCACCTGGAGGAAGAGCTGCTTTTAACTCTTCCCTTCCCTGCCCTTTCCTGTGTTCTCTCTGATTTGTCCATTAGCAAAGGGACCTTCCTGGTTTTGCCATTTTGGAGCTGGTATTCTTAAAAACCCAGTTCAGAGATGAGAAATTTCAGGTACAACTTAACTTGGCAAATTCAGAGGGCGCTGCTGGAAGCTGCTGGTACAATTCCAATGTTCATCCATCTACTGCATATGGAATATAAGGAAGAGGCATCAACTCAAGGATTTCTGAAGTTAATTATGGTTTTTTCCAAGTAAACAAAAAAGATTTTTTTTTTCCCTGTAGAGTGAATTAACTTCTTCATAGTCTACATTTTTTCAGCAAATGAATCTGATGGGTTTTTAATGTTCTTGTAAAGCCAGGAAAATGTATTAGAAATTGCTAACATTTATCATGTTCCTTGGTGGAATAGTTAGATACTTTGGTTAAAAAAAACAACCCACACTGATCATCTATCTTGAATAAATACTTTTAAGTAAATAAATGGGACTGTTAAACAAATTAAAAATAAGCAAAAGATAAACAAAACAATATTTCTGCAAGAAAATGGTGTCCAAATTCAGCCCATGCAATTTTTGTCAGAAAGGAGAGGCTAAAATTATCTCCAGCTAGACCAAGGCTCTCACATACTTGTCATCTGGGAACTCTTTCAGTGGCATGCAGGCAAAGACTAAAACTGACAATTATTTCAACAGGAAAAAAAGAACAACAAAACGGAGGTTAGAGGATGTGTTATTTATTGTGCTCATCTGACAGCCCAAATGCAATGAGATGAGGCAGAAGTGCCCAGGCACTGTTTACAGGAAGAGTCGTCTCTTGAAATAGATTTTCATTTCCCTTTGCTCTGTCATAATTAGAAATGTCAAATTTCTTTGGGGAGGGAAAAGAAAAAGGCATGGGAAAAGTTTTCACTTCCTCAGAAAATGAAAACATGAGAAAGTATTGAAATACCTGTCTGCAATAAATGTTCGCTCAGCCTAAAAATTTTTTATATTTTTGAAAGTGTGGAGTGCATTGTTCATAATCTAGTTCATCAAAAGTATATTCAGATATGAATTCTCTGCCTTTGAATGATGATGAATCTGTTATCCAGTGAAAACAACCTGAGATATCAGCAAATCGGGAAGAGTTAAGGAAATGCTGCATGTAGAAAGCAACAGGATAGCTGAGCAGTGCAGGAAAAAGGGGCACACACAAGTTAGTCATGGATACCAAGGCATATCATATTTCTGAAAACAATCTTGGAAAATTAATTCACTATAACAACACATCTATTACGGTGGGCTTACCACTGCACACGGTATAAAGGAACCACGATAAATGTGGTTCACAAAACCCTCCAACCCACAGCAGTAATTGTTTAAAACCGAGTTGACTTTGCTACACCCGTGGTGCTGGTTATTTAGGTTGGTTGGCTGGTTTGTTTGTTTTTCTCCCGATTTCTGCTCTTAGATCCAGGAGGTTCCCAGATCCTCATGCCGTGTGCACTCCAGCTGGTTGGCAAACCTGTACAAGAAATGTTGGTGTTAAAACATGGTCCTGTGCCACGTTGGAACAGGATGTTTCTTCTTTCCTTTCTTCATTTCACATTGTTTTGTGAACAGAAAATTCTAAGGACATTTAGTTTTCAAAACATTTCTGTAAGAAAATACATTGCCTGTGTTTTGAGAGGGGTGCAGTGACTCCAACATCAATTCCAGCTCGCAGCTGCATTTGGATCCCAAGTCCTTGGCTCTGGGTGTGTGTCAGGCTGCCAGACAGTTTAACTTCCCAGCAAAATGGGAAGCCCTCCCTGGCTCTGCTGGCTGCTCATGAGAAAGGGCTGTGGCTTCATCAAGTCCCTTGCTCAGGGCAATCCGTGAGGCTTTCAGGCAGGCTTGGATTACATGGGAATTCATCAGTGAGCAAATCTGGGAACAAATTGATGTTTGAAATTAAATTTTCCTTCTAGTGTGCCAAATCGACCACCTGGGTAGATTCCTAAATCTGAATGTCTGGCTGTGGAGCACCACCCTCTGAGGCAGCTGAATCCCATCCATCTGCCACCCTCCAGCCCACAGTTTAGCCCAGAAGTTGCATTTTTCTGAAGTGCACCCCATCCGAGGGAGTTACCATGGCAACTGAGGGACCGACTGGCAGATGCCGATCCTGCTACAGCTCCGCTTCTGTCAGGATACAGCTAAATCACTAAAGGTCTATTTTGTGCTCTTTATTGTAAGACCTGAGGTGATTAAAGAGGACAGGTCACACCTGCACAAACTCACCCCATTCACAACTGTTATTCCCATATCAGTGAGAAGTAATTCCGTTTTTTGCACTGGCCTGTTTACTATTTTGAGAAAGCCCTTGAAGCACTCAGCTTTGCCATCACACAGCTCACCAAGCAGTGCAGCAGCAATGCCATTAATGGTTTACCAGGAAATACACATGCTCCCTCTCCTCAAGAGGTTAATGTGACGCTGCCAGAGTGGAGGAACTTGTTACAGACTGAGTCACCTCCTATTTTTAAAAGGAAGGGGGCTCACCTCACCAATGTTAAAGGCTCCAAACCCTGCTTTTATTATTAGGCCGATCAGGGATGATAAGCAAATTGTTTTCTCATTCATGACCAATTTCTCAATCTTTTGAAGAGGAATTTTGATGATGGTGTCTTTTCTGTAAAGTGTCTCTAACACCATTGTAAAGCTAAGCTGTGTGAAAGCTAAGTATGATCACCACTTACGTCATCACTGAGGCAATCACTGAGCACTGTCAGAGGAGGATAGCAACATTTGACTCAGAGCCTCATGTCTCAATGCTTGAGCATCCCCTGTTTGCTCTCTGGCTGCCAGAAGACTTGGTGATACAGCTCAAAACCCTGTGGGCACAAATCTGGGCCTCTGTTGCCAGGCAGAAGAGATTCCCAGCCTCAATTTTCCCATCCTTTCTTCAGTAGTATATCCTGGTAGATGTCCCACATTTTTCAGCCTGCACTTTCACTGAGACACCAGCTACCTTCTCAAAGGAGAAGAACCCGTTTCTCTTCTAGATGTACATCACAGAAGAGTTTGTTATCCTGCCTAGCTCTGCAACTTGGAAATACTTTGTTATAGCCATGTCATGTGGCCATTACCCAGCAACACAGGAGGTCACATCTCTGACAGCTTTTAACGCAGGACACCCCCAGCCATATTGCAGGCACCTGGCACTGGAGCATTTCCCTGCAGCCCAGCTGCACTTCAGTCTTCTCTAGAACATCCCTCTGCTTTTAGACTCTTTCAGTGAACCAGAATATCACTGCTGCATTGAAAATGTTCCCTTTCTCTGGGTCTAACTTGTCTTTTCATTTATCCTCACACTCTTTGCTTTCAGCTGCTTTCTGCTTCCCAGGGAATGAATATGCAGAGGGAAGTGGAGACCTTTCTTCGGTTCCTCATGTCTGCTCTCTGCCTGTCCAGTGACAGGCCAAAACTGCAGCTTGGGTTCACTCTTACACCTTTGGGTCACTACTCCAAACTGCTTGATGGAATGCCAGCAAACAGAGGGGAAACATGGCATGAGAAGCAGGGTGAGAGAAATTAAATTATGAAGCTCGTTCAGTTTCTCATTTCTGAATCTCTTGCCCAGCTCTCCTCTATAAGAGTATGTACCAGATTTAGAGCCTCCAGATTGCAATCAAACCCATTCAGCGCAGCGATGTGAAATGCAAGTGGTGTGAATGAAGCTGAGCTTCTGAGCCATCACACAGATTTTCAGCATGGTGGGGGAAGCGTGTGACTGTCACCCTTGGTGGCACCCAGGGCCCCAGGGAGCTGCCAGAGCAGGCAAACACAGCGTGGTTGTGAAGGAGCAAAGGGCTGGGAACTGCTCCTGCCACGGGGAGGGGGTGCTGATGGAGGTGCCAGAGTCTCCCTGCTCTTGGGTTGAGCAAGAGTTCCTGTCACAGAGAGAATCCCTTCTTCAGTGTACTCCTTGCACAACCTGTTCATGCAATGGTAGCAGGTGCACAATATAATTATATTTTAAATGAAAAAAGAATCACTTTTTTTTGTGAAAAAGAATGTTTGAGTGGGTCTTATATGTTACATCCTTGTGCCTGGAAAGCTTCTGTAGTGCAACCAACATCCAAGCCAAATAGTTTTGTCACAGTGCCTAACACTATTTTTAAAGCCATGTTCATTTAAAGACTTACAGAACCCTTCCTTGCACTTTCTAATCCTGGGTAAAATAACCACAAATTATTTTAAAGTGCAGCATTTCCCCTTTGAAATGCTCATGGAATTAGACAGGTAACAGCCCCAAACACTTCTTCCCATAGACAAAGTGCCGAATGAGCACCCTCAGAGCTGTCTGCTGACAACTATGACAACATTAAGTCAGCAAGAATTGAAGTGAGAGCCCCAAATCACCTTGCACATAATACTGAATGGTCATCACTCTCTGAGGAACAGGAACCTCATCTTGCAACTTGGCAAGTGTCACATTCAAGCCACCACTAAAAGTACCTTGTGTTAATTACTTTAGTCAAGATGACTTGACTATTACAGGTTTGTTTTAAAGGTATGTGGTTTTTAAGCAAATTTCTTTAGAAGTGAAGAAGGAGAAAATGTTGGGAACAGGATCTGAGCATGGAGTCATCCTGCAGAGGGGAAGGAGAAGAACTGCAGTGCTGTTTGAGAACAGCTGCAGATCCCATGGGATTTGTTTTCCAATTAGTTACAAAGCCCATTAACAAACTCTATTTAGAGGTTTTCCATTTAAGTGAGATTTTCCTAAATTGGTAGCCATCAGTTCTTATTTGTATAAGGAATCTGTCAAATTCCATGGATTATACTAGTGTACAACCATCCTCCTGCAAAAAAAAAAAGGGCAGTATGGTAATATGGTGGAGTCATAATCAGAAAAAAAAGGAGCTTGCTTTAAAGAGTAGCATATCCCTGGTTTTCCCTATCAAAACACCTTGCTGTGTGTTTTAGTAGTTGTTGTTTTTTGAACGTCAGTTTGCTCTGCCAGTAAAGGGAAATTAATCTAGAGGGGAGTGTTGACAGAAAGTTTTTAAAAGGCACTGAGAAGGTGGATGCTGCCTTTTCATCAAAGAACAAAGCAAATGCAAATAACAAAAGGAACATTTAAACCTAAGGAAAATAAATCTCTATTACCTTAAATAACTCAGGCTCAGCAGAAGAGAAAGTCACTAAGACAAAGTGGATGTGCACATAGATAAAGGCATTTGTGCATGTTATAATTCATGGAAATAGCTTAACATTGATTTCATCTCACACTTCAAAGACTAGTTCAGTCTCTTTTTAGGCAGAGCAGTGACCTCATGTGTCATTCCCTGACCTTCAGCTGAGGCTTTTGGAGTTGGCCTCCTGTCATGTGTGAGTGGATCAGGAGGAATATGGGCTGGGACCCAACTGGTCCTAATTGCAGCTCATTTCTCAACAGTGCTGCCAGCTCTGGCCACAGAACAGGACTATTCCTGAGGATTCTTTGTGATGGCCTGAGCCTCAGAGACTGAGCCTGGCTCAGTGGGATCTTTCCATAAAAAAATGGCTTTGTAAAATGAGCACTCAGCTGTCCCCCAGGCAGCCCCTCTGAGCATATCCCTCGCACACCAGCACACACTCAGTGGTTATTTTGGTGGTGCAAGGCTAATGGAATCCCTATTGAACATTTACTTCTGGAATTTCTTCCTCAAAAACATCATCTGGGATATCCTCAAAGAGCTAAAGGTGTACACAGTAGGCTACTGTTAACATTTATCTACTGTTTGGTAAGAAAAATTCACAAAGCAATGCAGGATGTCATTAATGAACCTTGTCCTGCCTCCTTGGGGGGAAGGCATGAAGAACCAGAACTTAAAGAGTGGTTACAACAAGCTCAGCATCGCCCACATTTAAACAAGAGGTTGCATCCTTGTCCCCTAGATTGTCCCCCTTGTCCCCTACAGGGACCATCTGCCCAAGCTTCAAGACACCAAATTATTTACCAGGAATTGCAGCAACACATCAAAGAAGTTGGTTTTGATCTTTGCAATGGTCTTAGGGAATATCCTTCACAGAAGTGACAGCTGACCCTCGCTCCTCGCAGCACCCAGCACTGACAGTCCCAGTGCAGCAGGAACAGGGCACTAGAGGGAGCTCCGGCAGCACCGCCCACCGCCAGGTCCCCGCCTGGAACCAGACCCCGAGCACGAGATTTCCTTCTCAAGTTGTGACGCTTTGGGGTGGCTCATTACTTTGATTAACATTGTCCAATATTCTTTTGCCACTGCAAACTCTGGGATTGCCAGCCTCCCCCTTTCTGCCCACAGCTCCTATTATTGTGTGGTTCTAGGAACTGAGATTTAACCCATCGCATAAATGTTAATTTTAAAAAGCAAACCCAAACACTATGGATTATCTTAATTTTAGAAAAACGGCTCGAAAAGCTTCAGTGAAGTTTAAAAAAATCTTCCAGATATTAAACGTTTTCCCTTATTGAGATTCAGTCCTTTTAATCAGTAAACTCGCATCTACACATCAGGAATTAAAGTTAATATTTAGCTTTTGAATAATAAACATTTGGGGAATAATGTGCCTGTTGGGGAACTCTAGAAAAAAAGACAAGATTATTGCTTTTGGTATGCTCTTTGCTGGCAATTGCTATGACTAAAGCAAAAGTGGCAGAAGCAGCTTTTTTATTTTTAGAAAGACATCCACAGTGATTTAGTAAAACTCTCTGGGGAAGACAAAAGCTATCCTCTCCATATATTTACTTGAGGAAGAATTTATTTTCAAGGGAAAAATGTAATAATTTCTAAATAAGAAGAGCCAGGCTTCTGTAGAAACACCAGGGCTATTTTTGGAAGAAAATATCTCAAATATCATCTACAGAGAACACAATTGCATTAAACATTGTGTTACTGTATTTCATTCCCAGAATTGCTCAGGAGCCCTAGCAGTGGGGCAGACAACCCTACTTTATCTATACACTAAATACCTTATACGTATTTCCTGTGTAGTTATTTTAAATCTAATGAGAGCAGAACCCCTGTTATAAAAATCCAAGGCTAATTTGCATGTGATAGAAAAACATTGCTCAGCGCAGTGCTAGGAACAGCAAGGTTGGGGTAGTGCGAAACCCCTGTGTTCCCCCTTTCCCAAACAGATCCACCACGAAGTCATAAAATATTCTTTCATTCCTTGCTGATCTAAACAGGCTTGACCAAAATGTTATGTCATGAGAAAAAACTACAGTTATGCTCCCTTCTCCCACAGAAGGGCCACTTACTCCACCAGAAAAGACAGATATCCCTATGAGCTCTAAGTGAGTTAGTCTCACTCCATTTCCTTACCAAACAAGCATCTTACCTTGACATTTTCTACTCTCCCTTGTTGGTGTCAGATAATTTCTCAAACATGCACTTAGCAGATCTCCATCCTTTGTTGCTCCTCGGGATGTGAAGTTTCCTGGGTTTCACAGCACTCCAGTGTTTGAGGCATCCATTCTTCTCAGCACCCTCTGCCTCCAAAAACTTCTTTCCCCAGCAGCTATTTTCTCCTTTGCCAAATTCTCTTCACTGCATCACTTTGAAAGCTTCTAATAATTTGCTCTTCCTCAGTGATTTCTTAACTTCTCCTTTAAAACAAACAAGGAAACCACCCAGCCACCCTTATCCATCTCCTCACACTCTTCCTCTCCCCTCATGTTATTCTTCCCTTGCCCAAGTATCTTCACTATTACTGTCAGCTGAGTTCCATAGAATTCCCACTTCTCTCCCTCACAAATGTCTCTTTATCTCTTTCAGCTGTTTTAGTTTTCCCTTCTCTCTCTGTTTCTGTGCTTTATATCCCTCCCCCGTGTCCCTTCAGCCTGCCTGCACAGTGCATCAGGACATCACAATGTTGTGCTAATGTTCTTTTCTATTTGGTGTGGGGAATTCCTTTTGTTGATGTCAGCAGAGTTTGTGAAGCTTGTGTGATGAATGTGTATTTTAATGTCAACTGGGTAATGAAGCCTTCAGTACTCTCATCCCCCTCATTTAGAATTCTTCCCAGCATTCCCAGTGGAGCCTCTCAGCATCTGCCATCCTTGGCAAGAACTGCCATTGAGCAAACAGCTCTTTCCACTGCTCCGCCTTTCTTCCTTTACTTTCTCTTCCCCATTGCCATCCAAAAATCTATGGAGGAAGGGTAAAACCCATAAAACAGACTGAACAGCCTTTCCAAGTAATTACTCCTAGGAAACAATGCATAGGAATTATCAAATTCATGTTCCCCAAATCCAGTGGAAATGAAGGTGTATCTGCTGCTGTTGCAAAGAAGGCAAACTCACAGATCTATCAATAAAATACAACCATTTCACCAGCACTACAGACCCAAGCACAGAGAACGGGAAGTGGCACTGTACAACTGAGGGAGAGGTAATTTTTGCCTACATCTGGGTTTTCTATGGAAATGCAAAAACTAAGAAACATGAGGTCTCAAAATCCCCAGTGCTCACTGCAAGAAATAACTGTATTTGTCACTTCACAAACATCATAAGAGAGAATGCAAATATTGCAAATGGGGTTGTAGTTCCAAGATGATAAAGCAATGGCTGCTCAAAGAAAAACCACAAAACTACTTAAAACAACCAAATCTTTTAATTAGAAAGCAACAAACATGCAAACAGCAGGTATAGAAATTTATTTGAACCAACGTTTTTACTATAATGAAAGTTACTTTAAAACATTGATCCAAGCTCCCACATTTGCTGTTTAAGGAAAATATTGCACTTGGCATCTTCTAGCACCCCTCATACATGGCAAAACATTTTAAAAACATTTTTGCTTATTTTAACTTGCACACTCTCCCCAAGTCATGCACACAGTCATTCAAAAAAAACAAAAGGTTAGGTTATCCAAAAGCAATACCTCAGAATTGCACTAAAGCTCTGTAAGGAAAAATATAATTAATGTCTTATACAAATTTCATTGACCTCCAGGTGCTCACACACAACTGTTGGTTACTCTTCATCTTCGTTTTCATTCTCCTGGCCAGATCCTTCTGATCTGTCACCTTCCAATCGGTCTGCAAAACACAAATTTAGTAAAGAGAACTTGCAAAGTTTTCTTTTTCTGGTAAATATTTATAACATGCTGTCTCCCTGGGCTATTACACAATGGGAAATGGCTGCAGGTTTTATGGTAGAAGAAAGTCTGTGGGGACTGACAGAGAGTGGGTAGAAATGTTACCACAAGAAAGGAGAAAAGGAGAAATGCCCTAAAGGATTTCCAGGCATGAAAGCAAAATCTGTGTACAAAAGGAAAAACCTTGTAGCTGCTGACTGGCTGTCAGCAAAGAAAAGATGAATGCAAGGATAACATTAAAATGAGTTGGTGAATACAAGGAACAGAAGTGCTGTGCTGGGAAGCTGAAACTCCAATAGCTACAGTTAGAAATTTGAATAGTCCAGAAACAGAAGGACTGCCTGTCACCTCAATCCATCAGGAAAAGTGCCTTTTGATGTAAATATTTAGAGAAAGGCAAATACAGAAATGTGTGAGGGAACATAACTGGCTTGAGATCAATCACTCAAGCAACATGCAGTCAAGTTTAGAAACACCCCACCCAGACATAACAGATTTTTGCTGGAATTGTTGTAACTCGAGTGTTGGACAGTTCTTTTACTACTTCACTCAAAAGAGATAATGACAACTGAAGGAAACACGTGGAGGTGTAGCACTGAGCTGGACACAGGGCACCCTCCTGGCCAGAGGTGAGAGAGGAGCAGCAGCTGCCACGAGGCACAGCTTCCTTCTCACCTCCCCACTGCACTCCACTGCTCTGCTCAGGCAGCATCTCCATATTCAGTATCTCCACTCACTCTCACCTTCATCTATGGGTCTGTTAGGTTTTTGCCCCATATGCCATGCCAGCCTCCCAAAACTGCATCTCCTTGCTTCCTACACAGTGTGTGATATCTCTCCCCTGTCCTCTACCTTCAGCATCAATCTGCTGCACTCAGCTTCTCCAGCACTGACATCCAGTTCCCAGTGATGATTCCTCCATGTCTCCCTCTTATCACCAGTTTCAGCCCCATGGGAACTCCAGGGACATCTCCTGCCCCAGGAACAGCTGCCAGCAGCCTCAGCAATACCTCCCACAGTCCTGTATCTTCACATCCTCCTTCAGCCCTAGATAACTCCAAGCCCACAATCAGTCCTTTTATCTTACAACTCATTCCAGTCCTCCCCAATAGTTTTCCCATTGCACAGCCCTCACTTAAAAGATCATTCCTGAAGAGAGTATTTTTCAACATCTAAAAAGATATTTTGCTCTTTGTTTTGACATAAAAAATAAAAGCTGCAAAGATGTTGCAAGTCTCACACCAAGGAAGCAATTCCTAAGTACTTCTATTAAGGGAACCTTGAACAACCCTTGGATCTCCTCACCAACCCTCAGCACAGCTGAAGGTCGATGATTTCCCAATCCCCCTGCTGTTTCATAGATCAGTGTTGTGATCTTCAGAAGTCTCTCACCTGCTCTTATATGGTTCAACGAAGCCAACATTCGGAGCATGAAGGAAGCTGGAACAGTGATGGTGTTTCTGGTCTCTTCCAGCATTAATTCATTCCGAGTTATAACCTGGAGGCAGGGAAGGGAAAAAAACAGCATCAGAAATAAACACAAATTAATTCTGTATCGATATGGGCTTGTAGATAAAGTTTCTATGCATTTTACAGGGTCCAAATTTACCATAAGGGAGCAATATTTTAATAATTGCTATTGAATACTGTTATACCAGTTGTCTCTAAGAAAAGTGGACTCTGCCTGCAGGTATCTAATTGTCTGTCTAAAGAATATTCTAGTAAGATCATGGCTCCAATGTCCACATGCATGGCAGACATTAAGATGAGTGACTAAGAAAAACTTTGGAAATCTTGCATGAAGTAAAGCAGACTGATGAGAGAGAGTGCTGTTTCCAGATGGCAACTGTTGTAGAGAACAAAGTTCTAGCACCAGTGCTGGCCAAGAATGTGGGAAGGAAAAGAGATGAGGTTACCCCCTACTCCTACCTTCATGCTGCTTGAAACTTTTGGAGAAAATCCAAGGAACACAAGCCATTTTCTATCCCATTTCAGGAACACTCTTTAGCTCCATAATTCTTTGTAAACAGATCTACAGCTTGCCTCTAAATGACTTGAAAGAGTGAGCTCCTACTGTCTCAGTTTCAAGGAAAAAAAAAACCCACTAATGAATACTTTTAGCTCTCTTCCCTCATTCCTTCCTCATGGTACTTCCTTGCCATCCTTCTTTCTTCCTCCATAAATTCTAATCCCACACTGTAGCTTCTCTCAGCTTTTAGACCATATTCTTTTGTTACCATTAAGCACAAAAATTTCTTTAGGTGGAGACAAGTTCTGACCATTTTTCAGTCTTTGCTCCCAGATCAGCTGCTGTAAGACAGGAAAATAAGTAATTCTTGCTCTCCCTGAGACTCTTCAAGGCTGTTCCTCCTGTGAGGAACATGTTCTTGCAAATGTTTGCAGTGCCCTTCTCCCTTCCCAATCAAAGCACCTCTTTTCTGTCATTGTCACCTGTTTGGCACAGCTGATCCCTCCCTAACAGAAGCAAACGGAGAAGGCAGCAGGCTGCTGTTTATTCCTCTTTCACTCCCTATTTCTCCATCATTAACATCCCCTGACAACCTGCTGCTGAGGCTTTTTCTCTCTTCAGAGGTTTGTTCTCATCCCCACATTTCCTATTCACTAAGGTCATGGCCTCTCTCAATTTTAAATACATTTCTTTATCTATATGGAACTCTCCTCAAAGACAATGTTTTCTCCCCAGACCTTCCCCCTTCTATGGAAAATTCAGTTCAGGTGTGTTGGGCACTTACTCCAGGCAAATTTAACACAGTGAAAATTATTTTATTACTATGAACATCTCCTGTCCCCTACCCAGGTATTCCAATAAAGGAATTAAATTTAAAAAAACCTCACCATGTAAAATTACAAACCCCACTGCAGTCAATTTTCCTGAAAGATCTACATTTTTTTATTAAACAAAACATAACTAAATATCTAAATAATTTATGATTATTAGAAATGAAGTGAGACAACTAACATACAATAATTACTTTCAGCACACATTTTTGTTTAGCAATACTTCTAAACCCCAAAGGCTCCAAAACATGTCACAACTAAAGCTGTCACACAATATGCAAAGATGTGTCACCTCACTCAGTGCTAAAAAAATGGGAAAGGTTCAAAACTCACAAGTGGATGGTTTGGGGTGTTTTCAAGGCATGAGGGGTGGTGGCTAATGCTTGTGGGTTTCTGTTTGTTTAAAATACATTCAGCACTACTAAAGAGAAATAATGATTAAAAAAACCTACTATATCTGTGCTGCCCAAGAGATTTCACACAAAAAAAAATCCCTCAAACTGACGACCCCACAACCAAATCTGTCCTATAATATTACTTACAGAACACCATATAACATTTTGATACATTCTGTTATGTAAATCACTCAAATATGATTATTCAGCACTCAGCTATATGGTCACCCCAGGCCAGTTGCTATATCCAGTTATTGCTCTGAGGGCAACATGAAAATAATGAGTTACATAACTTCACCTTGGACTTTTATAACTGATTGAGCTTGCAATGTTTGCTTTATTCCATGAACTTTCCATTTGCAGTCTTAACCTTAACTCCCTTTTATGCCACTGAATATTTAATAGGATTGATTTTTGCACTCCCTGTTGTTCTGTATATCTTTGTATTTCCTTCAATTTATTTGTTTAGAGACAAGCACTACATTAATTTCTTAATTCCTGCCAGTTTTCCTTCCATATCTGAGTGTTCACACTTCTTCCAACTCCTTTCATGTACATAATACCAGATCATGTTATATAATTTCTAGGAGAGCCGATGAAATGCAAAGTGCCAAGGATCTCAAAGTCAGCTGTTCTGAAGGGCAGCTTTTTACTTGGAGCTCATTTATTGGAACATTAAATAACTCTGCTAATTCAATATCAGTAATTTGTACCAAAGGCTTTTATAGAATTAAAGATGTAACATTACCATGAAAAAGAATGAAAGGTTCTTACCTCATCTGCAAGTTTCCTGTTAAAAATCCTGGATTCTTCCAATGGTGACCAAATTTTTATATCATAATCAATACCCGAAGAGGCCAGAACTAGAAGTAAATAACAGTAATTCTAAATTAAATGTGTTATGTCTTTATTGGTATTTTCTTCTTAAATGGAAGAAAAATACTTCACTTGAAGCATTTATTTTCAAATGTCAGATCTCATGCTGAACAGAGCTTGTAATTACCAAATCTCCACATGGGACTTGGTAATTACACTACAGATTATATGGTTTCAAATCTATCTATCTATATATATAAGAAAAAAACAAATGCAAGCATCAAGAGTTCCCTGTTTTAAATTTTAAAAAATCACCAGAATGTACAAAAGATAGAAGCAGAAAATAACCCAGCCACTACTAATACATTTCTGCTGGTAAGTATATGAATTAATAACAAAGCTTTAGGATTTGTAGACCCAGGTAAAAAGGCAGAACCAAGATAATTTCAAATGTACATTTGATAATTTCACTGAATTTCATGTAAATTTATTTGATATTAAAGATGCAATGGATGCTGTTATAAATAAGGTATGAAAAATGTGAGAAGCTGCAGAACATTCTCTAGATCATTGCAGAAAAACCATTGCAGGGATTAAAATTCCATAGAAAGGTGCCAGTAACTGGGAAGTGAACAAGATGAACTGTCCTACAAGGAGGATGACCTCTTTTAATGACACTTTCAGAGTGTGACAGGAAGACAGTCACACTCCAGCAAGAAACCAGCAAAGCTACAGGGCACTTTGAAAGGTGCTTCCAAAGGGAGAACACAACTCAGGACATTTACAAGAACTCAATTTCAATAGAAAAAATTTAAAGTTCAAGGCTTACCCTATGTAGGACAGTATTCCATGTTTCCCCAAACTGGTAGAAAAGTCCCTAGCCTCATCTGATATTTTATAACAATTTACTTGCTAATTAACAATAGCTGACTCTTACTGCACAGCCACATCAGCTGTGATAAAAGAACTAACACAAATATTTTCTCTGTGTCAGAGGCTGCAGAATGGTTCAGATTTTCCAGCCATATGTGATTCCTTCTACTACTTTGGTCCATCTTTTCTATCAAGGTTTCCCTCTAAACACAAGTTATTAGAATTTCTTTGAATTTTATTAATTCTTCTAATCTCACAATGCCAGTGAGAGGGAGACACTCACTTCACTCCATTTTTTTGAAAGGAACCAAGCAGAGACCAGATTCCAATACCATAAATATTGTTGGCATTTCAGCAACCCCAAATGTCCCTAATTAGTGTCACAGAAAACATTTTATGTGTCGAGGGCAGCAAAAAATTGAAATTCTTTTAGTCTATCTGACAATATTTCTATCAATTCTATGTCAATAATAGTTTCATTTCAATACCTTATTAAGTAAGGAGGGATTTAAGAGCCAAAGGTCATTAGTAAGAAGCAAAATTAAAAGCAGCAGGGAAACATGAACAACAATTCATTAATCATTGCAATGCTCTGCTGAGACAGAGTTTAAGGCTGAGCTTTAAAATGCTCTACTGCAGCTAAGGTGGACATGCAGAGTGTGAGAATGCTGCTCTTACTGGGGTCGAAGGGGTGAGGCTGCAGGCAGTTCACCACGTGGTTGTCAGCCTCCAGCAGCATGAGGTGCTCAGCAGTGTGCCGGTCCCAGATGAAGATGTGGCCGCAGTCTGAACCACTCATGACAAAGTTGGATCCCCAAAAGTTGGCTTCCTTTATCTGCAGGAGAAACAAAACTCTGTAAGACCCAGCCAGTGAAAAGCCCATCCAGGAGCACATTTCTGTGCTGCTGAAGAAAGAGCTCTGTCCATGTGATGCCTTAAATGGCTGCCTAGAAACAGAGAGCAGACAGGAATAAAGGAATCAAGGAGGGATTGATTGGAAAGGCCTTCAGAGGTACACTCTGGGCTCCAGAGGCTCCTGCCTCAGTGCATCCCAACATGGACAAGGACAGCTCCCGAGTTCTTCCCACTTTGCTATTAGCATCAATTCCCCAAGCAGAAGCCAGGCAAGGATGGAATTTGCCCAAGCTTGCCCCCCTCTCCCCAAGATTGTGGTTTGCAGTTGTTGTGCCTAGGAGGGTCTGGGTGTCCTTGGAGAGCTGGAGAGGCTTTGTTGTGTGTGTGTGAGCATGAGAGAACAGCACTGAACGAGCTCCAGGGAACTGCAGAGTGACACTGGGCAGGGCAGGGTTGGAAAAATATAAAAGATAAAACCTAAGGCATCACATGCAGAAACAACTTCTAAGGAATTTTGAAGGAAATGTATAAAGAGAAATTATTTTAAAAAAAGTTCAGAAAGTTTTAGATTTCAGAGCAAAGCAACTGCTAACAGGAAAAAAAAAAGAGGAGTTGGGGCAGACTGAGCAGTTTGAAAGTAAATGTCAGCAGAAGTGTCATTTTTTGAAGTGACAGGAATGATACTGGAGACAGAGGTATGCAAGGTGTTTTTAGGAAGAGTTTGGCTAAGTTAGAGTGTGTGATGGCTAATCCCTAGGGGGGATTTTCCATTTATAGGGAAAGAGAAGACAAGACAGAAGCTTATAAAAATTTGGGGGTGGGAATTAACTGGGTCTGACACATAAAAATGGTCATGAAATCAAAAACTCAGGAATTCTTTTCTCCCTTCCCGCTATAATAAATAAGATAAAAAATAAGACTTCTTAGCCTAATGCCAAATTTAAGTTATAAATCACTGAACAAATGAAGGCATCCAGGTAGAAATGACCCTTCAGCTTCACCTATTACAGCAAGAATAGAAGAAAGTGCTTCCCAGTCACAAAATGTGGTGTTGTATTACAAGAACAGTAAGTATTCTAAGTATTAGCAGAACAATGTTATTATCTGATAATAATTTATGCATATTAGCTATATTTTTGTATTGATTCATAATTTATTATTTACATTAAGTATACTATTTGTATTTCTTATATATTATTTATACACAATTCTCTGTGTGGTGAATGTATTATCTGTTCATTGTGCATTTACTAATTCAGTGGGAAAAGAGAATCTGGAACTCACTGCAGCTGAAGCTGTCTGTCCTACAAAACAGAGCAGCAGAGAAATGATCAATACTGCAGGCCAGGAGAAATGGTAGTAGGATCAGCTCTCCATTTCCTTGAAATATAATGTTGATATTATGCTACACCTGCTATATTCAAGATACCCTGATGATTACAGCCTGAAAGAATGTGCCTTATTCAATTTCTGAGACAAAAAAAGCCATCCTAAAATATTTTTTTTCCAAGAAGGAACTATTAAGTTTCCTAAATGTAGCATAATCTTTCCATGCCAAGGCCTCTCTTGCCCTCCCTTCCTATAAAGTTGTTAACACAAATGATGCCAAACAAACAAGAGCAGGTCACTTCCTTCACTAAAGGTAAGAACCTTCTTCAGAAATCACTTCTGATTTTACTCAGAGTAGGACCTCAAAATAACCATTGTTAAATCATAGGAATTTGCTGTCCTGTGTCCTCTGCAAGTGAGAGATCTGATGGGGTGGCAGAGGGAGAAGGGACACTGCTTCAACAACTCACTCACAGGTGTGAAATGAAAGCTCTGTGATATTCTGGTGTTTGTGCTGCAGGAAAAAGCCTGGAAGGGTAAAGTGTAGATGTAGAATTATTTCTTTGAGAGTCAGCAGTACCTCTTATAAACTCTTTTACCCGACAAACCCTGGGCAGGAGAGGTACTTGTACAAGCAGGAGTTTCCTGTGCAGCAGCTCACAGAGCTCACCCAGACCATTTCCACTGCTGGAAACCCAGTTTTGCATTTAAGAGTGACTCCAGCATAAGGGACAGAATTTTGAGTTTGACACTATTTACACAGAACCCTACTGTGAATAATTTTCCAGGTAAGGCTCTAAAGAGGGCCTTGCCTGTGTCCTTCTCTTTTTGCACACTTCCCTCAGCAAAAGCCTGAAGAGAAGGGCAGAGATGCTGCCTTGCTCTGTGCTTTCACCTCGATCCAGACTCCTATTGGTAAGTTGAACCCTTGGTGCTGTTAGAAATATGTGCTTTATTGCCAGCCTAAGTATGCCCAGTTTTAAATGTCTTTGTCTATAGAATATGTCCCAATGGCTGCAGTCAGTGCAATAAAGTCATCCTGATGGATCTAAAAATAAGACAGAGAAGCTGCATTCCTGAGTTCTGTAATGAATTCCAGTATATTAATCTTTCATCAGCTTTTGTCTTCTAACTCCTCTTAATATATATTTTCATTATCCTGTTACATCTAGATTATTCTCAATAATAAAAAACTTTTAATTTTATATTTTAATTTTCAATGATAACCTCTTCCTGTTTCCTCTGTATTCTCTTACTCATGCTTCTCAATACTCAAAAAATCTAATTTTAGCACCACAGAAATGAACAGAAGTGAAATTCACATTTTAAAGTTTTGGTTTTCAAACTCATATGCACACTTACTTCTGTATGTAATGTATCCAATTTATCATTTACACTCAGATGCTCTGCTGAATAAAAGTTTCTAAAAGTCACTGTTTTAAAAGCAGGACTATAAAAAAATACAAGATTGCCAAATTAAGTCCTCAAAAGTAAGGAAGAACCTGAATTATTCCATTTGACTTCATAACCTTAATTTTATATATATATATATATATATATCCCCATATATATGTAATAAACACATTAAAATTATATACATATATATATTTAAATGGTTCATGTAATTGACAACAGAGCTTTATCCCTGGGCTGCTCAGGTGTGTAGGAAACAAAGGTTTTTAAAGCTGTCTCCTTCACAAATTTGAAAGGGAAATATGATCAGCCCTTGCTCTCCAGGAATGAGAGTATCACTCAAACCAGCAGGCTAAAATGAAGTTTGCAACCACAGAGCCCAACAGGGAAAAGAAAATTACATTTTCTTTCATTCTGTGCATTCCTTGCCATAGGTGCTTGTGTAAAACAAAAGCAAAAAGACCAACTCACATCCCCAAGAAATCAAACAACAAAATCTGTTAAATAATCTGTGTAATAACAGATATGCAGACAGAGAGTGAATACAGACTCCTTAGATGAGCTCACTTTTAGCATCTCTTAACCACAAAGTGCTTGATGCCAGGACTTTGAAACTAATGGGGGTTTGAGCAATTAAAATTGATTTCTGAAATACAGCACAAAACTCCTTGTCATTAATCAAGGTTTATTCTAAGCCCTGTTGTTTATGTCGACCGAAATATGCATTTACTGAAGCATTTTTCCCAATGTAATCAAAGCTATTCACACAAACCCTAGAAAATGGCTTTTGAGGGTAAAGGGACTACTCCTTACCTTAGCTGCACAATAACACACCAGCTACTTCTGCAAAATACCTCCTAAAACACAGAACTTCACAACTTCCAAGTATTGCAAAAAAACAAAAGAAGAAATAGCAAGGAAAGCAGCCTCTGTTTTTCATGCACCATTGCTTTCCAAACACCATAACTGCATTTTTCTTAAAATCCAGTATTTTATGTGAAAAAGACAAGGCATCTACTAGCTAAATTATAATTTAATAACTAGCACTAGTTCCTTTTTTTAATTCAGAGATGTCAAGACTCTTCAAAACTATGATTTAATCCTCACTTTCCCTTCCAAGCTCTTCAAAGTTAAAGATTAAATAATTTTCAACAGCTTGATGAAAAATGTGCCTGCCTTCTGAATTAGGATTTAATCCTCACTTTCCCTTCCAAGCTATTCAAAGTTAAAGATTAAATAATAATTTTCAACAGCTTGGAAGGGAAAGTGAGGATTAAACCCTAATTTGGAAAGCAGGCACATTTTATACCCTTTAAGCTGAGAGAGAAAATGCAAAAGAAGAAAAACACCCAAAATTTTTAAAGGCTGTTAAGGGGAGAGAGTATTAAACTCAGTGATGCCTTAAATGGCTATGTAGAAATAGAGACTAGACAGGAATAAGGGAATAAAGGAGGGATTGATTGGAAAGGCCTTCAGAGGTACACTCTGGCCTCCAGAGGCTCCTGCCTCAGTGCATCCCAACATGGACAAGGACAGCTCCCGAGTTCTTCCCACTTGGATCTCAGCATCAATTCCCCAAGCAGAAGCCAGGCAAGGATGGAATTTGCCCAAGCTTGCCCCCCTGTCCCCAAGATTGTGGTTTGCAGTTGTTGTGCCTAGGAGGGTCTGGGTGTCCTTGGAGAGCTGGAGAGGCTTTGTTGTGTGTGTGTGAGCATGAGAGAACAGCACTGAACGAGCTCCAGGGAACTGCAGAGTGACACTGGGCAGGGCAGGATTGGAAAAATATAAAAGTTAAAACCTAAGGCATCATCAGGAATACCTAAATGCCTTTCACAGTGCCATGAGTCCCACAGATTTTAACTTTCATTTAGAGCAAATTCTGTGCTGTCCAAGTGAACCCAGAAACCAAAGTGCTTACAGTGCCCCCCAATATCCTCTTGGGCAAGCACAGCAAGGGGAGCTACGCTGAGCAAGCCCCTGAAGCCCCCCAGCCCCAAAGCCCCCAGAGTCCATACCATGGTGCGGGAGTTGCGGTGACCTTTATAAACCATCTTTATCAAGGGGCGCCTGATATTGAGAGTTTCCAGCTCCTCCATCTCCTTCCTCTCCTTCCTCCTCCTGAAGAGCTCCTGGATGCGGGCGACCGCGGATCGTCTGTGAAATCCAGAGACAGCAGCGCTCAGAGCCCTACCCACGCACCCTGAGGGGCTCTCACAAATCATCATTAGGCACTCCAACACATTCTCCATGAGTTTGAAACAGACATCACCATAATCCCAACTGTAAAATTACAGACTTTTGTTTTTTCCATCCTGGCTTACAACAAGAATAGCATGCAAGACAGTGGAATGTCAAATGATACCAGGTTTTATTTCCCCTCTGTAGGACAAACTTCAGCTGTTGGCAAAATTCACATGCTATTTTATTTTCATCCTCCACCCATACTGAGGTAACAAAATTCTGAAGTGGAAAAAAAATAAAAAAAATCTATGCCAGAACTGAAGTTTTTAAATTTTAAAAAGCCATTAAGGATCTAATGTGTGTCTCAGTGTGATTTGGTTTTTCATAAGATTTTGTCCAATTTATTTCTCTATGACAAGACTCAAGATTTAGAGAGCTTTTAAAAAGTTCCTACTAAGGCAAAAGATGACTTGAGATCAATTATTGGAGCAGCTATTCCATATGGTAGCAGTAAGGTTTATAGCTGGAGATTTCCTAAAATAACAGAAAAAAAAAAAGCTAAATTATGTAATTTGTTTTGTGAATGTTTAATTCCAGGAATTAATTTTGTTATTAATCTGTGAAAAAACCTTGGTGTCAAATTGTTCCTGTTTAACTCTTCAGTTTGCAGATCCCCATAATTCCAGCTATAACCAGACAGTCACATCCCAGTTCTTTTTGTTCTGTTATTCCTTGCCATTATTAGCTTTGAGGTCCTGACCACAGTCCAAGGGAAATGTCACCCTCAAGAAGAACCAGGTACAGATTTTAGCAGAGTGCAAGGAGTGAAAAATATTATGGCAACTTATATGATCCTAAAAAGTAAACTGATCCAGAACCTCACAACACTGGTGCCAGAAAGTAACCTGAATTTGTTTTTAAGTAATGCTGTCCAGTGTTTTAGTCACTGCTCCTGGAGACTCCAGCAAGTCCTCTACTCCAAAAATCTACTTAGATTTTTGTCTAAAGACATTTTGTCTTTTGCCATAAGAGAAAGTTGCACCACAAAGTTAAGGTGGAATATATGTTATGCTACAGCCAAGCAAAGAAGGAAAATGAATGTAAGTCATTAATACAAACTTATTTACTATAAAAACAAATGAACCAACAAACCACACACTGTTTTACTAAGACAGATCACCTAATACAGCTAAGCTTTTAAAATACATTTTAATCCTTTTTTATAGAAACCAGAAGAGATTTGAAAGCACCAGCCAATAGATCCACTTAACAGTGTGCTATTTATTATGAAACATTTCTTAGATGTTTGCCCAGCAAACAGCACCAGAAAAAGTAGACCACTACTACTTCCTTGGTGAGAGTTTTCTATCCTCTCAATCCCAAGGCAATTTCCTGGTCCTTCCTTCTTATACTATGGTAAATAAATACACTGTATTTTTTAGTTAGTCCTTATATTATGCAGAGTTTCAATTTTAATTTTCAACAGATTTAAGAAGAGGGTTCTTCACAATGTTTTCATACAACTGAGGGGAAAAAAGAGAAGCCCTTGTTCTTTATCTAGTGTGCTTTAAAGACCACTTTAGAGATGAATTATTCTCCTCACCACTGTTTCTACATAAAGGAAAAAGGGTGGCATGCACGTAAGAGGCTGCATCAAACACTTAGAGAAACTTTAAACCATTATTTGTGCAGATTTGGGTTTTGCTTTTTAAAAAAAGATGGGTTTTGTGTGAGAAAGTAAAAGTATCTATAATTTGCTGTGATTGCTTTTTCTAATTTGGGTGCATTTATTCACATTAATTAATTAAAGATGTGCAGTGAAGAGGCTGAGAAGTTAAACATCATTAGGACTGACAGAGCACTAGCTGTTTCAGAAGGATTACTTGCTGGATAGCACCAACAAGTCTTGGGATTAGAAGATGGTATTAAAGTAGCTAATTGGTAAAGCAAAGTAGTTTCTTGCATAATTTTTCATCCAAACATCTCTAGAAAAATTAATCTCCTCCTCTCCATTCCCCTAGGCTGAAAAACAGAGACATTACAAAAAAACCTCAATACTACTCAGCAGTCAGGATCATGCATTTTAAAATAAAAGCAGAAGCACAGAAGCAACTTTTGGGTAAAACTGGTTTTCGACTAACTGGAGCTCTGAATTTAACATCCTGATTTGGGCCTTATTTTAAAAGGAAAATGGATTTCTATTTAGTTATCTTATGAGGTCCATGATTACCTTCACCAGTGAGAAGGCAGCCGAGCACACATGGCTCTAACTGTGATACTGTGATTGAGCCCTTAACAGCACCCTGCAGAAAGCAGGAACGTGCCAGAGGCAAGTCTGCTCCAGAAAATGTAAATATGAGCCCAATTTAATGGCATTTCAGAACAAAGAACATTACAGGAAAAGGGCTTCTCTCTGAGAGGTACTACTTATTGATAACTACAGATTTTCTACACATTTTTTTAAGTCATGCACACACATTAATTTTAAAATCTGACCTAGCTGTTTTCATTTGTATTTGTGATGAGCAATTCCTGTCTTTGCCAACAAAAACCACAGAGAGCAGCCTCATCACTTGGAGCACTGGTGGGCACAGAAGTGTTGAACTGTTCTGAGGTTCTGCTTGAGCTGAGCCTGGCTGAGAGCTGCTGCTTCCCTTCCAAACTGCTCTTCCCAGCACAAAACATCAGACAATGGAATTTATGCACAGCACCCCTCAGGCAGCCCCATCAATGGGTACAGTTCTAGGAAGTATTCACAGAGCACTGCTTTTCCCCTTATGATCAGCCAGGTTCGAAGTCTTCAAGGTTAATTGTAATTAATTATCAAAAGTCCGTTTAAGTTAAGACCAAGATGAATGGAATAGGGATTTGGAAGTGAAGCTGTATTTTTTTAGTTAAACATAGGTTCAAAATAAACAAACAAACCCAAACCCACAAAAATCCCGTGATGCAAACTGATCCACAGCTATATATTATAAATGGAGAGAAATGGGAAATATGTATACACATAAGTCTTAAAATATCTAAGTTGTCACATAGGGCATTTTCTGTGTATTTAGAAGTTCTGAAGTGCAATGAGGACTTTTTAAAAACAAAAATCTGTACAATTTGCACAGTTAAATAACTAGTTTGTTTGTTAAAGGACAATAATGTAATGGCTGCCATAAAACTCATCTGCTACCTGAAATTACCCTGCTTCTTCCAAACACCATTTTCCCTGAGCTCAGCTGCAGCAGCTGGATGCAGAGCTCACATCTCCCTGCTTCCTTTCTCCATCCCTCTTGTCTCAGCTCTGCACTGAGTATTGAGATTAGTATTGATTCCTTCACTACTAAGAATTTTTGTCACTTCTTAAGTTTCCAGATGTACTCACAACCAGACAAACATGGCCTCTTTTTCATAGCAGACAGCTTTGGGCTGGAAGGGACCTTAAAGATCATCTCATTCCAAACCCCTGCCAGGGGCAGAGATGTCTTCCACTGGACCAGTGCTGAGGACCACAAACCCTGATTCCTTCTCTTGACCTCTTTCAAGTTAAGATATTATTTTTTTATCCCCTCTTGTTGCCATCTTCTCCTTTGAATTATTTTCCCCATCCAAAACAATTGCAGACAACTTAAGGCTTATAACCATTAATTTAGATCTTATTTCTCCAGTGCCTTATGGACATTTGGACAATGCCCTCAGGCACAAGGAGTGATTCCTCGGGTGTCCAGTGGAGTTGGACTCAGTTGTGGGTCCCTTCCAACTCAGGGAACTCCATGATTCTGATATTATTTGTGTGTGTATCTAAACTATTGCAGCAAACCCTTGATCCAGATCTGTCATTTTTTCATTTTTTGATCTGGTAAAGAAATCCACCTGCCAGCTACCACTGTCCTGCCCAAGAATTCCAAAAGCTTGTCTTAACCAGCATATTAAAATAGATTCCTTGTCTAAACACCAACATTTGATTATATTTCTGATATTACTTCTCGTAGAAGCCTCTGAAGCAATGGAAGAGATTTACTGCTGCTGTCAAATTTCAAGCATTAAGATAGCTCAACACCAAAGGCAAAACCATCCTGTTAACAGCACACTGACACCACCCTAAAGCCCAAGTTATTTCACTGCTGATCATACAAAAAGAAATGTTTACTGTCATGCACTCCTAGGTCCTTTTCCAGCTTTCAAACACTATCAGTGTTTCAACTATTCTCAGCTACAAAACATGTTTAAATTTTCCCTTGATGTGCTGCTGAATGATGACGAAAATCAGAGAAAAAAAGTCTGATAAAAAATTCTATGCTGAATGCATCATTTATTTTATATTAAATTTATAGTAACATGAAACTAATATTCCCCTGGGCTGTGCTGAAGAGCTAAAGAACTCCTTGGTAAGCAAGCTGAATATAGAAAGAAATGCCTATTGAAAACGTTAAAGTACAAAAGGCACACAGATTCCTGAACCTCAAAGAAAGCTGATGAGTTAAATCCAGGTATTCCAGTTGCAGCTAAGATGAAAATATAAGACAAAGAAATACAGATCTGCACTATTTCCCTGAAGGCATTTAAAATATAGGACTCAGGTTAAGTCTTTTATGGAACCTCATCCTGCACCTTTGCCTTTCCAGTCCCACGAAGCCAAGATGTTCATTTTCATCATTAGAATGACTTTGGGCCATTTCCCCTCGAGATGATTTGGCTGAAATCACAGCAGAGTTTCTCCCTCTTAGGGCATGTGGCCAAACACAATCACCCAAATTGCCTTCTATGCTCTTACAGCTGCTGCCCTCAAGCATTTCAATGAAAAATATGAGATCAAGTGACTTTTTCATTTAACTTCATTAAAAGCAATATTGTATAACATTTAGCATCTATCTTGCTAAATGTGTATTACCCAATATAGCTCTAATAATTATGCTCAGTTCCATAACCTTGTTCAGGCAAAAAATATAAATGGTCTTTGATCCACATAGACTTATATTTTTGTCCAGAACTGGATGTTCTCTACTACCAGACAAAGCAAGTCAGCAGGAGCCCATGCAAATATAACTCGTTCCTCAGCAGCTCAATTATTAAAAAGAAAAGGTATTTCTTTTCACAAACTACACACTTTTCAAATTCCATTAATTTCTATGGCACACAATAAAAATGTTAATAGGTTGTAAAATGTATACTCTGCCATTGCTTTTCAATTTCCATGCAACGCATGCAGCTAAATATAACTCAAGCAATATGCTCTGTAATTCATAGCATTTGAAGTACAGCAATTCTTAAAACGCCAGTTAGGAAAAACAAGAACCTGATAAATCCAATATACGGCAATAAAAAGGAGGAGGGGAGGAATAAAATAATTAATTACCTCATTATTCTATCACCTATCGCTGTTCCTCTGATATTATATCTAGTAAAGGGAATAACAACTGAAGTCATTCACAAATGCTGGGTACCATCAAAGGTTAGCATCTCTTACAAAATGTGCTCTATGAATTCCAACTGAGAAGGCTTTTTCCCAGTGTATGAGTCAGTATAGGAGACTAGTTGGATTTCAGCAAAAATAGTATTCAGATTATATAACAGTACACAAAGTTAAGTTATAAAATGTAGTAATTCTTTATAGATTACAGCAGCTGTATCATCATTTCCATTTTACATTCATATTTCTTTAGATTGTAACCTACTAGTTGTAGCTTTTTCCAAGCTTAGCCTCTGCCCCCAGATCAACTTCAAAGTCCAAACAAAATCAATGCAGTCATTTAAGTAGGAAATCAGCCCTCAGAGAGCTGTTTTGACTAATTTGTGAAAATTAAGATCAATCCATTAAGAACTGCACTCTGTGTATGAAGAACATTTTGCATAGATTTTTTTTCCCCTCCCACAGATTACAGTGTGCAACCCTCTGTTCCAACTAAACTTGCTGGACCCAGAAAGTTTTCAAGAAGAAATGCCCTTGCATATGTTCAGACTGAAAGACCTACAGATCTCATCTTATTTATCAGAGAAGGCACTTTTTCCTGGGGATTCCCTAAAATGCACAGGAGGTTATTTTCTCTGGTATCTAGCTAAACTGCTCTCCTGTTTAAAGAGGTTTAATTTTTTTTTTTTTTTAATTTTGAAGTATTCTGTGCACTTCTTTATCTATTCTGTTAAAAAGTACATGCATTGACTGGCCCAACGACATGAAAAAAATGAAATAACTGCTTAGCTTCTTTTAGTCACTTGGGAAGATCATTCCTATAGTGCTGCTCAGTGGCTACAGAAATGCTGCTGAAAAAAAGTCAGGTGTCACATTCTCAATTATTTCTTTTAAAGAAATGTTCTTCTGTGTCAAAACTATTCCTAGCTGACTCCTAGTCAACTCAGCCAATCAACCAAAGGATTGTGGTATTTCTCCACATTTTGCTGCTACTACTTAAAGACCTTTTCAAAATATTTAAGCAGGTGAAAAGTTTGCCCAGTCTTTCCTGATGGCTCAGTTTCAGGTTAGTTGGTGAGAAATCACCTATTCTCATTATGTTTTGAGATTTATAAGCATCCACAATATGAATTTTTGACCCTGGTATCTATTCTTAGATTATTTGAGAAAAAGATCAAACCCTCAGCTTGAAAACATTACAACTTGGATTTGTACCCAAATAATATTTAAATAATGGAAGCTCTGTAAAATTAGATTTGCAAAATGAGCAATATTCATTCATAAATCTGAAATCTACACCCATCTCACTAAAAATAAGATGAGATGCAGCATAAAGCTCTCAATTTATTTAGTTGTTTAACAGAGCTATCAAAAGGCTATTTCTGCCACTTCTTTTCCTTCAGAGGAAACTACAGATCATGATTTCAGAGTAGAGAATCAGGAGTGCAGTACCCTTCTCTTTCTGTGGAGAAAGTTGTACTTCCCAGTAGGAAAATGACTCTGAGACAGTTTCCTTTATCTTATTTTCTCCACCTGTGGAGTTTCTGCTCAATGTAAACAAAAGCTATTTGGTTTATAAGAAAACACAGCCTAAAGAAAAAGAAATTGATTGTAGGCAAAGCTGGTAATGCTACATATTGGAAAAGGCTTATTAGTCAAACAGTTTTTAGCATTCTGTTTCAGAAGGCTACAATAGCCTTTTTTAAACTTTTTTTTGCTATAAAAAAGGAAACTTCTTTTCTTCATTACATAAAATACGTTCACAAAAGGCAGACTACTGCAGGCTAGTCTTCCTTCTTCAGAAAGAAAAAGAACAACAAAAGCAAACAAAACCCACAAAACAAAGGGACCAAAGCAGCTCCCCTTAAGTATTCTAGAGAGAAAAAACCCTACATTATTACTCAGATATTAATGCCATTAATTATCCTATAAGATGATACATTGAAAAGCAAAGTATAAGATAAACTTGAAAAAATGAGATTTAGTAAAGGAACTATTAGGTAACACAATTGACTGAGTGAGGAAAAAGAAAAGATGCCACAGAAGGCATCCTGGTGGAGTGAAGCCCCAGACCTGCAGGCAATTTTGTGCCATGTATTGCTAATGGTTCTTGAGCAAGCTGTAGGGATGGAATCATGCAGCACATTGAAGGTGGGGAACTTATTAATAGAGAGGGGACTGTAAGGCACTGAGAAAAAGAGGTGGGTAGAAAATCAGCAGGATAAAATTGACTTACACACCTCTGAGCTTCCTTCTGGTGAAAGGGAACGCTCATTTTTTGGGAATGACAAAGCAGGAAAGAGTGCAGGGTGCTGGGCTTGTGTCTGAGCACGAGCCCCCACGGGAACAGCCACTAGCAAGAGAGGAGGAGGACACAGCTCCAGCTCATTGTGCACAGAGAATCCTCTCTAGACCAAGAGTAACAATCACAGAATTACTCCAGCAAAACCCAAACAGTGCAGGGGGCTGGGCTACCACATTCAGGCAAGAAGTGAAACATGAAGAGCAGACAAAAACCAGCATGATGGCAGGAAACCCACAAATTTTTATTGCAAAGAGTGAGAAAAACTTAGCGCTCAGTCTAACGAGACAAAACCTGAAAATGGACAAGATGAACATCATTCAGTGATGAGCACTGGGTGTGAAAAATTATTTCAATCAGAACAGAATGTTAGCACACAACAAAATGACCAATTTTAGTTCATGTATACACATGGTAGCAGCAATGCTTTGAGTTACCTGCCTACTTGTTAAGGGACATGGGGCACTTTGTATAAATCTGATCGGTTTGTGAAAGGGATTTTAGGCTGTAACAACTGCCATGGTAGTAGTAGAGAGGACTTCCAGTTCCTTTCACTCTAATATGAGATATAAATACTATGAGGGCTTATAGCTATAGCCTTTAAGACCATCAGTGTCTGATTTCTTTCTGGAAATCGAAATTCCTTTGAGCACACACAGGATGTGTGCTCTTACTTTTCCTTAGTATTTCAGAGTGCATTTACAAACTCCTGAAACCTGAAGAATAGGAGGGAATGTCATGCTCATAAGTTAAACTAGAAAACTTCACTGCTTGCACACACACAAAAGCAGAACAAAATGATCTGGTCAGGCATTAAACCTGAGCAATGGAAGCCTGCAGGCAATCCTAAACCAACACTGACTGCAAAGCAACTTTTTTTTCAGATTTTATTTGGGGAACGAGAAATGGAGCAGGGGGCTGCAGAAAGAATTTTAATTATACCATTCATTTAGACAAATGATCTTTCCTAGGTGATAGATTTAAACTGTTACAGGAAGAAATCTCACTGCACGCCGAGGAAAGAAAGCGTGTCAGATGAACTGGAACTTCATTTAGGATATCCCCACTAGTGGGAAATGGTAACAGCTGTGTGATACCTGGAAGTGTCATTCTTATCACATTACTACAGAAACTATTACATCGTAGAGACAACATGGTGCATGAAGAGAAGCTATGAATCCTGCTTGCAAATGGAGATGGGATTAAAATTGCAGGGCTTCTCACAGCTTGCTCTTCAATCACTGGATCATAATGAACATTGGCTCTGCAGGGGAAAATATTTCTGCCATTCCATATGTGCCTACAAATACTTAGTACTGCATGGAAAGTTAATGGATTAAAGACAGAATCTGTGTATATTGGCTTCTTCATAAAAGCTGTCATCTAGTGAGCAGAATTGCTTGTGCTTTGTAATAAACAACCACTGACTGTTCCTTCTGTCACTACTGACAATGTCATGGCTTACAACTTCTATTTTAACTGCAAATTATTCAAAACCTTCTCTAGAAACAACTATTACATTCTTACCGATTTCCTAATGAATTGTAAATTCCTGTAAAGAATTTGCATTGCTAGCATAAGGAATTAATAGCACTGCCTTTGAAAGGAGTAAAGCAAAGACATCTGACACAAGGTTAAATTAAATCTAAAACTGGTAAAAATTATCTGAAGTCTAACAACAGAAATGTTGCTTAAATAATTTTACAGTTTTGAAATTAGTGAACAAAGGTATTAAACCAACAATAGCAAACTGAGGGCTTAGTTTACTGAATGATCAAACAAGTGTGTACAGCTGTTTATAAAAAAAAACCCCCAATGCTTACTAAATGCATCCTTTATTAATGGTAACTGCTAGCAGTCTACCTTTTCTTTTTACTGACATACATACTGATACTCAATAACCAACAAAGGGAAAAGGATTAGAGTTTCTCTTTTGGAGAAAAAGAATGAAAAATTGAACACATCAGTTTTAATCTATGTACTACAAGCACATTATTGCTGAACAACAGCAGTTAAAAGCTCTTGCTTTGTCTGAGTAAGATCACCTAAGGTACAGCTGAAAGAAAATGTAGGTTCCTGTACCCAAATTGATGAACTTTCTATACTTATGACTAGAGGGAGAATAATAAAAAATAAACTGCAAATATTTAGCACCGAGGTATTCAGTAGGCAAGAAATCAGCATGAACAGGTATTAGATCTGTAAGAGCCTTCCTGGCTGGCAGGGAAAATGCAGCTGTACATATCTTACATACAGGCAAATCAGACTCAGCCATCAAGCTCTTGGCCAGCTGTCAAAGAACAACTTACTCTAATGAAGGATACGAGGCATGAGTTTCTAGATCTTTCATTCAAACAAACAAAATGAGAAAGAAAAAAAAGCCGAAAGCATTTTCCCAAGCAGAGACAAGTATTGCCCTCACCTGTGGCCGGGGCCTCCTCGGTACCTGGCCCCGGGGATCAGGACGGGGTCGTCGTCGCTGTCGTCGGTTTCCTGCAGAGCCGAGCTCCTGGTGGAGGCCTCGTCCTGAGGCGCGAGCCCGGAGGGTTCAGGCTGGGGCCAAGGCTCGGAGCTCGCTGCCAGCGGGGCAGCAGCAGGGTCACTGCTCTCACTGCAGAGCTCTGGGTGTGCACCCTTTGCACAGGAGGCTTCTTCCTCTGCGTTCCCAGAGACGGCATCGGCGTTGGGGCTGTGCTTTTCGGGTTGAATTCCAGAGTGCTCAGGACCAGGTTTATCTGATACTGCTAAAAAGCAAATATAGGGGGAAATAAGTCACACCATTAATGATTATAGTTGATTTTAGAATACATTCGAAATGGTCACAGAAATTAAATTATGCAAACTGGGTTCATGTTTCATGTCAGAGTGTAAACCAAATGGGACGGGGTGCCCAGGCAGATGTTCCAGGAGCCTTTTTATGATTTTATTCTGGCATCAGTCTCATCTACAGAGATGAGACACAAGAGATGGTACATGGACCTCTTTGTTACAGAACATTCTTAAAAGTTTTTTAGCCAACAGCATGCTTCTAAAGTTTATAAACAACTGTTTTAACCAATCATTAAAAGCACACGAACACCTGCTACAAACAAAGCTCTCTTGTATGCCTTGTAGTAACAATGCACAATATTCCATTATTAAGCCTAAAACTTAACTATCTTGCTAAGCATATTTTCTGCAACCTCAAGACCTGTCTGAGCCAAGCCTAGAAACTCCAACCATTGTTTAATGTCCTTGCTCACTATATAATTGTATCTTCTTCTATCTTCAGGCTTTTGCAGTTGCAGCTAAATCTAAATTCTTTGCTTTATTTCTGAGACCTGTTTTTCTCACTCCACCTGAGAGCCTTCTCACCTCTTGTATTTCCCACAATTTCATTCCCTACTTCTTCCTATAACTCTTTGAAAGAGTACAGATACATACTTGCTTCTGTTGTCTCTACAGCTTCATCTGTATTTTTCAGCTCTTCAGCACTTGCATCTTCCTTGTGAGAGTCATCAGGAGCCCCTAAATTAAGCAATTTAATAGTAAACCACATGGTTTCATTTAGATGCACATCTATAATGTAAGCAAGTCTAAATGACACCAGCACTCCTAGAACAAATCAATCCTAGCAATCCACTCCAAAGTCAATGTCTCTGTACTGAAATCTCAGCTATCAGTCACATAAAAGTCAGACAGATTTATATATAAACTTATCACGTTGACCAGGTCAACATACTAATAAAGAAAAATGTAGTCATTTCTTGTTCCTTAATGTGTTTAAGATCCTAGGCTATGAGAACTTTAGCAGCAAAAGTAGCATTTGTACTCTTAATACAGACACTATTATTTCTGAAGACAAATGAAGTTATCAGTCTATAAAAAGGGATTTTTAAAAAAATATTTCTCTGGAACTAGTCATTTAACTTGACAGCCCTTTTGGCAATGAATTGAGCAAGACAAACACATTTAATAAAACAGAGTGAAAGCTTGAAAGAAATCTAACAAAATTCTGAGCACTCATTTATGACTGCAAAGTGCAGTTGTTTGCTTTTTGTATACAAATTGGGGCACCATATATCCCTAAGAAGAATAATGATTTTAGAACTAAAGACAAGATAAGTTAATGTTGTTTATATTTATTTACAGCTATCTCAGGTTGGTGTCTTCTTTCCTAAAAGAATTCCTGCTTTATTATGGCTGTCTTCTGCCTTCATGTGCATGTATGAGACTCCTAGTGTGTGCAGTGGGAGTCAGGGATATAGGAGGGCAGAATTTCTGCCTTAGCATTAGAAATTCCACTATATCTTACTTGTTTCTTCCCCTTCAGGCCCTGACCCGTCCGAAGTTTTTATTTTTACAGAGTCTTCTTGGCCTTCAGTTTTGCAGTGACTTCCACTCCCTCTAGAGCTTGAATTTGTGCTGCTCCTGGCAATGTAAAATGGAAAAAGAAAATCATTTAGGATCATGTAAATACATCAGATCATTGCAATAGCACAGCCTGACCAACATCAGTCTCACTACTCAAGAGCTCAATTGCTGTAGCAGCAGCTACAACCAATTCACAGCAATTTCAAAATTCTCTTTTATTGTGTCCGTTGCCACTCATCCCACACAACTCCTCTGCTTCACAGAACCCAGTTCTCTCCTTCCCACCTTGTTTATTTAACCTTTAAAGAATGTCTTCGTTGCTTTTTCAAATATTGTGAGAACACCAAATACTTCACTGTTTTCACACCTTTTAGATGTATAAATAATCAGAGATCTTATTAAAGGTATGACAAGCTATCAGCTGAGCACGAATAAATAATGTTATCCCATTCAATTATAAAATTTGATTCAAATAAAATTCTCCAGGTCCTTCATCACTAATTATCATTCTTGTATCTTTTGAGGAATGGACTTTTAGTTCTCAAAGTCTTGTTATTTCTCAAGATTCACTATATGCTGGTATTTGACATTTACTACCCATTCATGTTTAGATAATTATTTTGGGACACCAATATCTGTTTACAATATGGAAAATGAATCCTTGGGAAATATGTAAAATGCTGTCCCGAATGTCACTGAAATTCATGTTTTTAGACTCTGGCAAAGACTTGCAGGAAATGCAAAGTCTTGTTGCTGATCTCTTTTATGTGATGTGGCCTCTAACTCAGGCAAATTATTGGACAAAAGCAGAAAAAAAGGCAATTATAAGCATGATTCTCAAGAATTTGGACTGTCTCTTTACAAATATCTTCTGACCTGTGTGTATCTTATACGCTACCTTGCTAGAAGCAGAAATGCTTCTAGCAAATCACACTTAGTTGATACTCTTGACAATCCAGTCTAGACTTCAGGAATTTTATGGCTTATGTTTAATGAGAGCTTTTACTCCTCTTGATGAGCACTATTTTGTGTATTCATTGCTGTACTGGATTTGGAGGCTGTAGGGAAATTTTTGTATTGAAAGCCTTTTCAGTATTTCTTCTAAATCCAGAATTTTCAGCAGTTTCTGAATGACCAGACAAGAAGGGTACTGCTAGACACCAAGTGGAGGATTTTTTGCTATTTCATGTCTCATTTTATAAACTTAATCACAGCCTAAATACCAAGATTTGTTTTTGACTCTTAGGAATCTACTTTGTAGCTCAATGCTCAATTTACACATCTTCCTCCATTTCATTTGCACAACTTCCAACTTTCAGATTAGGGGGTCATTATTTGTTTTCAGCTGCATCATTTTGTCAGAAAGAATTGCATCCTGCTTCTGTTGCTCCATTCTTCAGCACAATGTTTTTAGTCAGCCTCTGAACTGACAATGACTTGCAACTTTGTCCTAGCAGAAAATGCTTCTTTCTCTCACTGCCCACACCACACTACCTACACCACCAAACTCCACAGAGTTTGCTGACTAACTGCAGAATTAGGTAAAAGCATCATAGCAAAACTAATTTTTTTTCAAAGTTTGCTGGATTTTGGAGGCAAAATCAGAGGCTTAAATTTCCAAACTGCTGTGATCAAGGTGCATGTTTTATGTCTAAAGCCACAGCACTTAAGAATAGCTAAATGTGGTTGGGTTTTGTGGGTTTTTTTCCCCCTCAGTAACAATGAGTGAGCATTTCTACTTACTGTCTTCTACAATAGTTTTGAAAACATAAGCAGAGGGATAGAAATGAGATAAAGTAAGGATGATGGTTGTTTTGGGAGATCCCAAGATGCTCTCCTGATAGCCTTGGACACAAAGCTGAGTACATGAAGCCCTTAGGCAGTTTGTGTCCATTATGTGAAAAGGATGCCATCACTGGAACACCTAAGCAGTCCACAAAGTTTCTATCTCAGCCTCGTGCATTCACCAACACTACTCAGCCACAGAAATGTTCATTTCAGTGTTTACAACTCAGGAACTGAGTCACAGGAAGACTCATTTTCAGAATACCATATGAGAAGTTTGGTAACCCCTGGACTACCATTCCATCACTGCACTACCCTGCTTTCCAAAACCCTGATATTATGCCAGGGTTTGATGAAAACAGCATGTTTCAAATTATGTTTGCATAATAGACATTCCCAGTAAATACACAAAAAAGAAGACTCTTGTATAAATATCCCAATAAAGTATGGCTGTCTTATGTTCTGAATGAATTAAGAACTACAGCCATTTCAAGTTCTCTAAGTACACCTAAAAATAGACATAAACTGTAGGGAAAATAATTTATAGCTATGCTAGGCAAGTGTTATTGATATGTGCTGACCATGAACTAGTCAAAATCAAAATTAACTTGTTCTTACCACTCATCAGTGAAGTCCAGTTTTATTGTGCTTGTAGTTGTTCCTTCTGTGCTGTAGTGCAAACTTAAAACTGGTTCACTTGTTCCAGTTCGTGGCTTATCACTCTCTGTAAATATGGGGTTGATAAAGTTGGAACAGGCATTAGTAATATACATCAAGTTGCTATAATTTTGAAGATTAATTTAATTATCAAATGTGGTAGTAACATATATAAATGTCTGTTTAAGATCTCTTACAGCCCAAGCAAAAAGTTAAAAAGTTCCAGAGTAAACACACCAAATTTGCAATGCTTGAAAAATGGTCTAAAATTATTTCTAATTATAAGAGCAAACAAAGGAGATGCTGTCCTTCAACATGCAAGTAAATAAAAATGCAGATAGATATGTGTACACACAATATAATCATTAATAAGCAGATCCATTTTATACCAAATATATTAATAGGATTATAATTTTTTTTGAAGCAGTATTCAGTCTTTTTGCCTCAGTAAATACACATGAGAAAAAGATGATGAGATCCAGACAGAATCAGCCTAGAAAAATCACCATCCTCTACTTTGTTGCCTGCTTAGAACCCAGACGACTACCAGTGCCCTTAGGCCTGCTGGAAATTGTCAGTCAGTTATCATAAAAATACTGTAAATTCATGTTTTGAGAGCGTTATGTTTAAAAATTCCCTGTTTTATATTATAATAACTGCAAACAGAAGGGGAGCACTTGCAAAATGAGCTCATTCATGATGTCCAAAAGCAACAGAAGTGAATGGAACTGAAAATCATGGCACATCAGTCACTCATCTGCTGCAGAGATCGTTCTAAGGATGTTACTGGGCTCTTTCAGAACAGAACTGCTCAATGACATGCATGCATCCATCGCTCCATCCATCCCTCCATCCATTGCTCCATCCATCGCTCCATCCATCACTCCATCCATCCATCACTCCATCCATCACTCCATCCATCCATCGCTCCATCCATCCATCCATCCATCCATCCATCCATCCATCCATCCATCGCTCCATCCATCCATCCATCGCTCCATCCATCCATCCATCACTCCATCCATCACTCCATCCATCCATCCCTCCATCCATTGCTCCATCCATCCATCGCTCCATCCATCGCTCCATCCATCGCTCCATCCATCGCTCCATCCATCCATCCAATACACAAAACCC
>VZTN01016465.1:316908-340817 GCA_013400515.1 Erpornis zantholeuca
TCGCTCCATCCATCCATCCATCCATCCCTCCATCCATCCATCCATCCCTCCATCCCCCTTGAGTAAAGTTCATGGTCACCATCTATCCACAAATGGCAAATCTGTCATCACTCCTGAAGTTAGGCAATGCTAAAAAGTTCATCAGATTGAGCCTCACTGCAGAGATGCCATTCTCTCTAACTCAAAAGGAGGGTTTATTCAGTATTAGGAACATTCAAATGGCCACTAAAAGCCTCTGCAGTCTTGCTTTTCATGAATACTGAGCCTTTTATCTCAGGATTATTTGGGCAAAACCTTCTGTCCTTTCTTTAGTTTATAGAATACAGAAATTGGACTATAAATATCTTTGCAGTACTGGCAGCACACTGACAAGTGTAATAAAGGAAAAGCTCTAGATCATCTTTGTGGAACTCAGTTAAAACCTAATGCTCCATTCAAACACAAGCCTACAAATTTCCCCACTAAAAAGGCTGTTATCATAACAGTAATGGCTACAATACTGCCAGAGGATACTTAATTTTAAAGACACAACTAAATTATAGTAACTAAGAAATAGCACATAAGAATTTAACCTAACAATCAACGCTCACTGCTGACAGGCAGAAGCCCACTCACAGGATCACAGCAGAGATTAGCTATGCCAAAGAACTTTAAATATGCATTTCTACATGTTCTGAAGAGAAATTTAAAACCCCAAAACATACAACAAAACCCCTGAAAGAACAAATCATCATATTTTTATGTGAAAGAGAATTAACCAATTACAACCATGATCCTAATAATGCACAATAATGCCCCTAATAATGGGCCTCATTCTATGTAAAGAAAAGCTTATAACCCCTTTAAATTAAAAGTTCCAGATACACTCTAGTTAAAGTGGAGCAAGGACAAAACTGATTAAAAGAAAATTTATTTAAGGACCAGGAAACCTAAGAAAGAAATATAAGGAAGTATTTTATAGCACTATATAAACAGTCTGAACAAAAGTGACATTCTTTTTTGATTAAAACATGCGCTTTCTCTATTTTTTGACAATCTATGATCTATAAAATCTCTTTTTATAAGAGTCTGTTCAAACTTTAATCATCCCTTCCTCAGCAAGCAGAAATTCTGATCGATCCCACATACTGCACAAGTCACCAGGAACTGACACTGAAAGTCAAAAGTGACAGAGTTGGAGAATTCTTCAGCTTCCTTGTAACAGATAAAACAGATCTTTGAGTTGGGAACCCAGTGAAAGACAGATAATTTCCTGCTGTGAATAATCCAAGACAACCCCAAACAATGACTGTACTCATGGACTTCCTACTGCTGTACAAGGTTGGCTTCAGCACAAAAGCACTTCATGCTGCCAACGAAAGTAACCAAACATTGCTATCTACAATGAACCTAACTGAATACCAGGATTCTATTTCTTATCTTAAGATCTCCATATCTGAAAATCTAACCAAGATGCATGATGACTGGCTACACTTAGCCTGGAAGAAATGCTCATATTTGTTCACACCCAAAAAGTTGCAATAATTGCTGCAGACTAATCTAAAGAGGACACTGACTGAGAAATTATTTTTACAAGTTTCTGGAAACAGATAACTCTCAAACCATACTGGATGATAGCATTGTCTTAAATCTACAATAACATGAACTACCACTTGGATGGGGTCAGTTTCTTCTTTAAAGTACCTTTAGGGCATAACATAGACACTAAGAAGAACAGGAAACTTTTTAAAAGACAGAGAAGAATCTGATAATAAACTGCTGAGAATTAATTGTGTAGTTCAATATTTGATATTGAATTTACACTGCTAATGAAAGCTGAATGGGAGCCTCTGTAAAGAACATGAATAAGCTTTGCCTCCTACATAACTGAAAATTCTCTCAGAGAAGCCACATTAAGCCCACAAATCTTGAACTCTGTTTTCAGGGAGAAATGTGATTGCAAAGACTGCCCAGAGCAGAATGAAGCTCTATTCTCTTCCACTACTAACTTCATCCCATCAGGGCAGATCTACCTCACATTGATAATGAAAGGAAGGAGAGGAAAAGGGTCCAAATTCTGTGATTAAGGTGATTCAGTTTATTAATCTGCTTGCCAACTCTAACAGGGTAATCTCTGCTACAAGAGAAATGTCAGTGCCTTACTAAACTCTACTCCAAATCCCTCAAAAATACCTTGAAACTTTACTTAATTTTACAGCTGAACACAAGATATTTTGAATATCCTATCAACAACTTAGAGTTATTTCATAAACAACCCTGTCCTAAAGCACACTCCCATGAAATGGTCCATTCTCCAGGTGCCTACAGGAAGAAGGTACTTTTAAACTACCACTCTTAAAACTGAAGAGAAAATTTAATGAAAAAAATTGCTTACATGAAAAGCAAATCCACAAACCCCAACTGCACAACTGACAGCAATGCCCTTCAGACCCACTTTTTCCCTCAGAAAATGAACCTGTGCAAGTGTAACTTCAATAAAGGGGTAAGTGCATAAGGACAAGGTTACAGATTGCATTTTCTAGTTAAATTAACACTGTAAGGAACTTCAACCCAGTTTTCCACATCTCAGATGCTGCCTTGTTCACTCATCTATTGGCAACCTCATGAGAAGAGGATAGATGATTTTGCATGGATAAAACCCCAAATAATTCCTATCCAGCACTACATTCTGTGTGAAGACCTAAGAGAGATACTTCTGGAAGGGAGAAAAATTGATCCAAAGAGGGGAAAATAAGTGCTGTATTTCAGAAAAACAGGAATTCTAAGAGAAGGCTTAACACATGAAATTTTATCAGGCCTTGGGGTCCCTCTTTACTCATTCCAAATCAGGCAATACCTTAGAATCCTAACACTGCAAGAGATCTAAAGGCCAGCCCTCCACTAGAACAATTACAGTCCAAAACATTTTTTAAAAGTCAAGAGTAGATGACTGTGATCCATTTGAAACCATTTTGTACACACGGGAATGACTTTTGGGTTCTGCTGGACTGTCAGGATGATGGCATTATAAATTATAAAAAGGAATCAAAAGATCTTTAAACCCAAAATCAATCTTAAAACATAAATGCCAACAAGAGAGACTGGTCCAACAGAAGACAGCTGATTCAGTATTAAAGGAAGACAGGAATAAGAAAGGAAAGGTAATTCTGCAGGGAAAGAACTATTATGGCTTCCTTCATTAACTGCTTCCACTATTTTGAGACTTCAAATAGAAGTGAAACAAATGCAGTTTAACTTCAGAAGTCCAACTGGATCTCAGCAAATTATTCTTTACGGTTATCATTTGAACAGAAGATTTCCTAATAAATTGGCTCCTTCTTCAGATTCTGAGTTTTCCAAATTTGAAGTAATACTGTCAGCTGACAAAGCAGAAAAATATTGCCTTTAAACAATTGGAGAACTAGTGTACAAAAAAAAAAAAAAATTAAAACCAACCAACCAACCAAACAAAAACACCAAACAAAACCCAAAAGTATCTTTGGGTTTTATTTTTGCATATTAAAAAACCTGAAGTGCTTCTATAAGAGGGAATCTCTTAGTTCGAGTAACGTCTTAAACAGAAAAAAATAACCAGTTTTCCAAAATTCTTACAGTTGTAAGAATCTCAGTAAACTTACAGACTTTCTATGTTAGTTCTAGGTTATTCTACTCTGATCAAAAATGTTTATCCTGAGGTCAGAGAGCATAACTTGGCCTCTTGTTATAAGCAAGTTTTCCAGCTAAACCTGACTATTGGAGTGATGTAGACTACTGAACCATGAATAATTAGCAAATTTACACATTGAGGTTTAAGGCTATTTCATCACAAAATATATTTCCACAAAAAGAATTTATTTTGTCAAGGTGCAGCTTGATTTTTTCTTTTCCAACATCCTGGCATCCTAAAATAAACCATCATCTCAACAGTTGCCAAACAGACTATTTTTCAGAAGTGGGATTTCAAAATGGCTTTCTAATTTAGAATGTGAAAGAAGACAAAGCTCTTTTGTGGGATTTAAGCTATTAAATCTCTACAGAGGCTTTGATATGGAAGCACAATGCAGAGTGTATGGCAATCTATTTTTAGATTAGCATCTATCACTCCTTAATTATTCAGCCATAAATATTCTCTACAGATGACACTGATGCAGCTGGAATAGGGTCACCTATGGCCCACTTCAGTGCTCACAGTTTGGAGACTGAGGCATAATGGGCACAGAGAAATTTCCCAAGAATTCTGTCTACCCCCAACCCACAGGGATCCTGCAAGAAACACCAGCACCTGCTCAGCAGGAAGTGTGAAGGACAAGGGGATACAGAGGGAAGATGCACCTTAGTGCAAGAGGTGCTCTGGAGTTACTCAAACTGCAAGAATAACAAAGCTGCACATCACTCGTGCATAAGAGAAATTAATGTGGTATTATGAGATTTAAGGTTATTTTAACCTTGGTATTTGCCCTTTGATCCAAGAAGAACCATTCAGAAAAAAACCCAACCTGTTTAAATAATTCATTTTACAAAAGTATTCTGACTGTCTGTAGAATACATGAGACATTTACGGTACCTACACTGAACTGTAGTAATTGCATGAAGAATTGAGCTTAGGATGGCTTTCGAAAACAACAGTTAACCTCACTCTGTTAATTATATTGATCATTAAATAATGAGTTTCCAGCAGATCTGCTTACAGAATTCTACTTTATGTGGATGAACAGCATGTTTAGACTGTTTCTCATCATGAAAAGCAACTTTAAAAGGAAGCATTGCAATCAGCTATGGCTGGGTATAGCGCATTTCCTGTCACACGCACCCTGTGGCTCATCAAGTGACATGGATCCAAGCTGTTTGTTAACCACTGAAGAAGGAGAATCTGAAACAAAAACGAGATTTCAACTTAAAACATAAGCAGCAGAGAACTGCACAGCAATGTCACGATCATATGTTAGTTTAAAATAAAAAAAGCAGCAACATAAGGAAGCTCTGGGTTTGTTTAATGAGCAGCCAGCCATATTGCATTTTCTAGGCATGACAGAAGCAAAGCCACTTGTTTCAAACCATTATTTATTCACTGAACAGCCTGAAGCTTGCTGACATGTTGATAATAAAAATGCCTGTCCATTACCAAATATTTTACTGTGTTCTTCACACTTCTGACATGTCAGGAAAAACACTGAAGAGTCATGACTCCTAAAGCCTTTGCTCCAACTACCAAATTACACCAGCATTTCACACCATGCGCTAAATGTAAAATTCAGAATATTTAACTTCAGCATAAAATACTCCATGGCGTACCAGCACCTCCAATATTTAAATACTGTTTTAATAATAATAATACAAATGTTTTAAAACATCAAAGCACCAAAAAAATCTCATTTATATGACAATTTGATAGTTCTGCATTCTCAGATGCTGCACCTCTGATGACTGAGAACAAGTCTTGATGAGTTTCTCACAGTACCACACCCATCAGTCTTAGAAGAATCCCCATCAATCACATAAACAAACCAACAGAATAATCAACCCTCCAGCAGGTAAGTGCCTTTTTTCCCCCTGGACACTACCAGTTAATAACTATCACCAGCACTCACTCATTGCACAGACACAACAGATGCAATATTCAATGTTTTCTGTGAGTCTATTTCCCCTGTCACCTCTGAAGACCAGATCTTGCTTCTGTATTACCTGAAGCTGAGCTGATGTACATAAATTAATGCAGTATTTCAAAGATATTGGCTACAGTATCATGGTTCTACTTGTTAATCTTCTGTTATAAACACATTCATCCTGAACGAAAAGGATTTCATATCCTGTATAACAAACTGAGTCACAGTCTGCCAACATCACAGCATGCAAAACGAATTTTAACATAAATGTAGATCCTATACAAGGAAAGCAATGAAATATCACTCTCTCTGACAGGAAGCTCCCTTCCAGCTTTGAGCCAGAATCACCAGCATGACCTATTTTGTAGTACAGCCATAAAACCTGCTAAATTGACCAAGCTGCTTTAAATATATGTATATTGAAGCAGTACTTCAGTCCCAGCCATTGCTGCAAGAATGGCTTTGCCATGCGTTCCTTTGCCATGCTGATATCCAGGTGCAGGGAAGAAGAGGAGGAGCAAAGGAGAGAGAGGCCAGGAAAGTCTGAGGCAGTTGGGAACTGGGCTTACACACCTTTTTTCTGTAACTGAGGAATATTAAATTGGTTCTGGTTTGTCTTCCTGGTTCAATCATGCCCATGCCTTGCACTAAGCACACCTAAGTCAGACAACAGAATTTATCCTCTAGATTTATGATATGTAGCTATGAAGTAGAAGATTTGTAGCATTAAGTGTGCTATTTATATATGATATCTAAATTAGAAGAAAAGTATTTATAGGGGAGTTTTTTCAATGGAGTAGTAAGCCACTTTTTAGAATGTAAATCGGAGCAAAAAGCTGGTGTCACAAGATGATCTCCTTGTGTTCCAGCTGACTCAGCACAGGAATCTGTGCCTCTTCCAAGGGCTGGCTTTGATCACACACAAAGTCTGTGATTAACTTGTATCAGAAGTGCTAAAGGGAGGGGAGGTCCTGGACTGCAAGCTGAGAAACCTAATGCACAACAGTGATCCCAGCCATACTCCATTCCTGCACTCCAAAACCCTTTCCAAAAGCTCACACGCCCTTGTTTAAAAGGTGTTTTGTGCTGCCAAATACTTCATTTGGCTGGAAAAGCTTATCTTATCAACTCTGTAATTCAGACCTGTATGATCAGAAGACTGAATTAACATATTTAATTAGAAACAGAAGAAATTACATCTACTACCCTTACGAGCATTTCTCATTTTATTAAGACCTCACACTATACAGCAGTAAGTAACAAAGTAGGTATGTTTTACCACGTGTATCATTCAGTCACAGTAAATGAAAATGAAAAGGTTTCTAGGTAGAAGTCCATACCAAGGAAGGCTTAAACCTCCCACATCTCACTATTACATCCAAGTCTCCATACATCTTCATGAATGTATTTCACTTTAATAAATGGATATTTAATCAACATATAGGAAACATCCTAAATACCTGAATTCACCTGGTTAAGAAACGTTGTTTGTAGCAATTTGAAACTCCCTTGTTTCCTGTTTCAAGTGCCCTGAAGCCACAGATCACCAGCACCCCCTGAAGTGGCTCTGCAGTCTAGAAGCCCCCACCTCAGGCAGGGAAATCAGCACATCCATGAAACCAGCCTAGGGAAGTTCAGGTAAATGCCTCTTTTTTTAATATATGGCTTTGTTTTGTAAAAAAGTCTGAAAAAATACTTTTATAATTTCTTATAAAGCTTTTGGAAAAAAAAAAGTATTACCAAAACGGCGCCATATAGTTAAAAAAACAAACAAAAATCCAAACTCTTACCTGAGCCTTCACAGGCTGAGTCTACATCCCAATGCAGTTCACCACTGGTTGTAATGTCACCAGTACATTCTAAACTGGAGCACCACTTAAAGAGGGAACTGGAGTTTCATAAATTTGGGGAACCTCAAACAGAAAATAGAAGATAATTTTAAGGTCAGTTATATGCTGAAGGATCTTCCTATAGTTTGGGCAATCAGCACCTGACTTCACCAAAATATTAGCATGCCACCTCGGTTTTGGTTGAAAAAAATTCCTCCTTACATCACTCCAACACCAGCTTCAGGGTGAGGTCTAAAGCAGTGAGACCTGTTTTGAAAGTCCTAAACATGGTACCTGTAGAGGAATCTAAGCACGGTGAATAAGCCCTCAAGTACATATTGCAGACTTCAAACAAACATTTCCACATCAGGGTGTTTGCAGAGAATCTAATAATAAAAACTGCAGTCATTCCCTTTTTCTTCTCTAAAAGCTTTAAGGTCCAGTTTGCTCTGCTTTAAAGACACTCACTGTATAGACCAACCAAAAGTTTAAAACTAAAGTCGATTTGCAGCACAGGTCCTGCAATATGCCAGAATGCACATGTATATATCTGCATTCCACAACAAATGCAGTCTAAATCAAATTTTAATCCTCAGTTTAAAAAAAAAAAAAGTTCATATTAATTCATGATTTTGCAGGTAAGACTAGTAACAATGACCACTACAGGAACCCTTGAGCTTTTCCACTTCATGATCAGCTGGTTCACGTTTCTGTTACTTTTCAAATTGAACTCAACCTCCTCCTTAAAAGTTCTCAGAATGAGAAGTGATGTAGTAATGGTGATATTTATGTGGCATAGCAGCATTAACAACAGGTTACAAAGGTTGACTTTCCTTGTTGTTTGCATATAGCACATAAATGCAGTTGTTTAAATACTGCACAGCATCTAGATGTTATGAAATGCTACAAAAATGCAAATAAAAACTAGGCTTTGTGGGAGAAACCATACAATAAATAAACATCCAAACTAAATGGAAAGATTTACCACAGTTCCCTAATTCAATAAAGTGGCTACCAAAAAAACTCTGCATCTATTCAATACCTAAGCAAAGGCTTGAAGACAAAATAGACCTCATACATGCAGCACACACTGCTTCTAAAATTCAGCCAAATTCCAAATTTACACAATACTTGAGAGGGGTATCCATTGAAACAAAGTCTCTGTCATCTGAGACTTTTTGTCGCAGAGTCAAATAGTGAATCATTACTGAGCTCATTTTCACATTCAAAAATATAAACTTTGGACCATATTTTTCTAAATAGTGAAGGTTAACTACTACAGATTGATTTTACATATCCTCACATAACTGGGAGACAGAATAACTACCACACAGTCTAATTTTCTATTAAACCTGGAAGAGCTTTCAGCTCTTGGTATTTTCTACTTGTAATTTCTTCTATGGCTGGGATATTTTTTTCTTCCTACTTGAGCTTCTGTGGTTGCAAAGATAAGGATTAATTATTAAGTAGAAGTCAGAAAAAGTGGCCTTAGTCTCACAGTAAATTTCCTCCAAAACTGCAAGTGCAAATTATACAAGTTTTACCAGAGCAGGGATTAAGAACTTGCAGACACATTTGGGGGTGTTTTGAAAATTTACAACTACTATGTGCCTGAAAAGTGAACACCTGCCTCATGATAAGAGTATCAAAGACAACCTTTCAGGAAAAAAATAAATTGTCTCTGTATAGGAATTTATTACTTTTAAAAGACCCCCAACAACCCAAAACTGATCACTTCTTTTTCTCCTACCACATTTCTGAAAAGTCAGCTAAGCACAGGGTTAGAAAACAACTCTGTCTATGGAGAAGCAAGAGACCAAAAATGTGCAGCTCTGGTTTTCCAAAGGAATAGATTGCCAATAACCAACTTCCAAAAATAAATCTTGGGAGGTCAGAAAAGGAAAACAAAACAAAGTAAATTTCATAAAAAGAAATGTGCAAGTGTAGAGAATATCTCCATGCCCACAGTGCAGAAATCTTATGAAGTAAATAAACAATGCAAAGGTGATCCCCTTTGAAATGAGCTTCATTTATTCCCTCCCATATCAGGGGAAGGAGGAATGCAATGGAAGAAGTTGATGAAGCACAACAAGAATATCTTGTATTTACACATATAAATAGAAAGGAAAAGACAATCTAATCTTTTATCAAATTTTTTGAGGAGTAATTGACCCAACATATTAAATATTTTTAATTTTTAATTTCTCTTTTTATATCTTCCACTGTCTATACTGCTGAAGACAACAATTCCACCCATCAGACCAAACCTCAAGAAGATACATCCTAATGAGCTGGAGGTCAGGGAGAAAAATGGTTCCCCTTCTCCTCTCCAGAAATAAATGTTTCCACAGCACTGAGTAAATCTGTCTTTCAAAACAATTATTTAATAATTAAAATGGTTAAATTTGCAAATTCATTGTCATTACATAGAGAAAGAGATAAATATTTGAGTATTAGTTTTCTCCAAGGCTGTGTATGTGTTCTGTGGTTCCTGGTGACCCCAAACAAAAGGATTGGATGTTTCCAATAGTTCCCTAGAAGTTCTAAGCATGTGGGAACTCAAAACTCCAAGAAGCAGTTTTGGGGGGCTCCAAACTATGTTCAATCCACATCTGAGTCCCAGTCAAAGCAATTACTCAGCTTAAACTCTCATATTTGTGGCATTATGGATCTTGCAGTGTGCTGTAGGAACCCCACAAGCAAGGGGGAATAAAAAAATTACACTGTCTTCTTGAAGGAGCACTAAGGCAGAGATGGGAGAGATGTATCAAGTGAAACCCAGACCAACACACACACTTCAGAGGTAGTAAAATGCCCACAGATAAGCCTCCAGACATGGCTGTAAACAAACTTTATTCCTTCCCAAACTCAATTTGGTGAGAAGCAATTTAGTAAAAAAATTTAAAATTCTGAAAAGGAAATCGAGGATCACAATCTACTGACTGTGTTAGTTACAATTTTTCCTCTATCAATACTTATCTTTGAGTTAATAAATTCTGATGTTCAGTTTGCTGAAAAAAACCCACCAAACCCAAAATTGGTAGATTTTTGAGGTGGCGTTTTTTTGTCCTAGCAGGAAACTGCAGCCCCCTACAAGGCCACTGCTAACACAGCTGTTCCTGTTCTCCTCCTACAGGCAGCAGGCACCCACAGTTGCCATCCCTAGAATAAAAACACACCCCTCACAGGATGCACTGGTTTCCAAAACACTCTAAAACCTCCCTGCAGAATTTTCTAGTGTAGGAAGTTATTCCCAGTTCAGTGACTGCATACTGTGACTGGAGTGTCAGCCACTGTTACATCAGATTGTTCTGTAGGGCTCCAGATTAAGGAATAGACTAAACCATGGCAAGACAGCTGCAAATGTGTGACACAATCCTGAAAAGCAATTTAGCCACATCTCAACTGTCACAGGATTTATTCACAGAAGAGACACTGCTAGACATGACTTTGCAACACAAAATACACTGAATTCTCACACAGCATGCAGGTCACTCGATTTTACATGGTGCCACGACAAAGTTTGCTTCAAGTTTATGCTTTAGGGTTTGCCTCTTTATTCATATGTATGCTTCTGCCCTGACTTTCTCAAATATGTTATTGCAAACATATTTGAGGCTTTCTTGTGATCATTTTTGACTTCAATAAGACAAGAGAGAAAGAGGATGGTGAAATGAAAAGTTGCTCTGTTCAAAAAAAAGGAGAGCATATGTGGGGACTTTGGCTAGGTACAAGTATTTTCACTACACTTATTATAAAACTATAGCACTGAAAAGTGCCACAACTCTGTTTTACTGAATTGTTTCTCTGATTTAGAACATAGTAAGCCAAGTTGTAAATGTTACTGTTGGATCCAAGTAGCACCAAAATGCAATTTCAAGTGTGTGATTCTCATTCTACTCAGGACATAGCAATTTCTTGCTCGGCTGCTCTACTGACCATTGCACATACCTGACACCATGCACCTAGAAAACCATTTCCACATAGTGCCATTCAATCCAAACATGTTAGATCAATAAACCTGCCCATCCAACTGTTTCCCTGACCATGTGATGATAAACACCACCACATGCAAGGCAAGACAAGCAGCGAATGCAGAAAATGCCTTGTTCTGGAGGAGAAGCATCTCAGCAAACAACAGCAGCACAAACTACAGCTACATTATCTGCTGGAGAAACCTTGGCAAGTGACAACCTGCTGCCTGAGGGTCCTGGGAGGCCTTAGGGGAGGCCTGCTCAGAGGAGGAGGGCTGTGGTGCAGAGCCCTCAGCCAGCTCTCGCTGTCTCTGCTGTTCTGCCTTCTTAAGCCTCAGTCGCTGCAGGCCCCTACGGATTATTGCTAACTCAGGTCCCATTAACTCTGACAAACAGGGAGGGGAGACAGAGAAAGGGTGTAAAGAGAGAAGCATTGATCAATAACATATAGATCAATAATATATAGAGAAGGGTGGGGGGACTGACCAAAGAGACAAGCAACAGATACTAAGTGTCATTACAGTGAAAGAAAAATTCACTAACATCCACAAATCATAAAATAGAAACATGGAAATTGGTTTTCCTTTCCTAAAAGCATGAATTGCAGGACTTAAATGTCCAGGATTTGTGCCATACATTACAACCTCCTCCCCATCCCCAGCAATGAAACCATTTAACAAAGAATTATTTAAGGAAAATAGATACAGCCTGATTAAGTCAGAACAAGCAGAAAACAGATGTATTCATTTCTGTGTCCCTAACACACAGAATAAATGAGAATATTTGTGGTGTAAAACTATGCAACTGGGGTCTACAGGTAAGTTTTCAAAATGAATGTAATAGCTTCCTGATATTTCCAAAAAAAAAAAAAAAGGTACATTTTGATCAAAACAAACCAGTGCAAAAAGTAAACCAGAACTATGACAAGAGGTGGCAGAACAACAGCCAAACCAAAAAATACACTTCACTATGAACTCATTTTTAATTTCAGACATTCCCAGTGGTTGAGGATTCGCAGTCTGAAATCACTGTTAAGTGGTCTGACAGACAAAGTAAGTTACAGGATCATAAGCAATTCTTAGAATCATCCTCTTAACAGATTATTCTTTTAGTTCCACCTTTGAAGGCTTCATCATTTTGATTTATTCATTTGCCAGTTAAACTATTTTTTTGGCATGTCAAGTTCATTGCCTGATTACCAGGACTTTTGCAAACTGCTGTAAAACCAGGTGTCCAAACAATTTTTTATTTTTTCCATGCCCTTTGCAGATTTCCTCCACTCACACAAGTGCTGTGAGGCAAGTGCTTCTCTTAAAATAACACAGGTTGTGTCTTTAATAACAGTGTCTGAATCACACTGAAATGCTAAAACAGTAGAGAGCATTACATTGGCATGGAGCATTTCATCCAGGTAAAAGCTTAACAAATATTCTGTAACACTTATCCACACAGTGAAACAAACAAATTTTTAGATTTTTTTCTAAAGAGAAACAAATCCAAAAGCAGAACCCAATGATTGGAAAGTTAGTGACAAGAGCTAGTTAATACTGAATGAGGTAATGTACTTAGTCTAATATCAGTTCTGGGGAAAACATCCTCAGTTTATAGTTGATAAGGTGTAACAAAAATAAAAATGTATAGTTCCTAAAAGGAATATGGCATCAAAGAGATTTGCTATGAATAGTTTTCATATCCCAAAAGCATTTATGGAAATAAAAACTCCAAACAGCCTAGAGAATGCTTTTAAGGGAATTTCAATGATGCCTAAAATTGCAGTTTTCAGTACTTGCTGCTGATTCAGTTCCACTCAATTCAGAGACAGCCACAATTTCAGATGTAACAAGAACTACAATACCAAACGTGAAAGATAGCTGCTGTCCTGAAAATGTTCAGTGACAACACTTAATATATTTCAGAATATCTAAGCAAATGTTTATTTTGCCAGCAAATGGAGTGAGGAAATACGAATAAATAAAAAAACCCAGTTATTGTCATATTCTCATTCAAAATTTCAAAGCAGTTACCTTATATGAGAACACATATTAGGGTTAAGCTTTGTACTAATTAGCCAACTGCCCCTTGCATCCCCTCCCAATGGTGCCAATGTGTATCTGGAATTATATTTATGAGAAAATTGTATTATCTTTTACTGTTTGTTGTACCTGATGTTTATAGTGGTTTAAAACATCAGCATGTTAAAACTAATATACAAAAATTAAAGGTTTCTATTGAATGGTCCAAGCAGGGCAAGAAAACAAATTTGTTGTATTTTTTCCTTAGTGACAAGCATGACAATCTCCAGCAATTGTTCTCATTATATATGTGTATAAAAAAATCATTCAAATGTACTGACATTAACAGGCTGCTGAGATTTTGCACTGCTTTTGTTGTTTAATTGTAACTTAACTGTTGAAACTTCTAGAGTACACACTCTGCTAAAGAGACCTATCTCTAACGAAATCCAGAAGCAAACCATTTCTGTACTTACTCTATTTTGCACAGGTATTTCATCTCTTGAAGGTTAAAAAAGTAATTCAGATGTAGAAGCTCAAACGCTCACCATGTGAACTATTTTCTGGAACACCAAACCAACAATATATTTGAACTGTAATACTTATGCAAAGGTATTGCTATTTCAAACACAGGATTCCCACAAGTGCCTGTGTTCAGTGCAGAAATCTGTAGAAATGATTTATGGAAAACTGTTTACAAGCCTGGGTTAGGAATTCACGCTCTGATTCCAAAGAAGTCGTTTCCTGAAAACACATTGTTCAGTTGCTGACTCTTTGCTACAAAATTCAAACTTCTATCTGCCATGACTTTACACAGAATGGTGGCTGAAAACCTCTTTTTTCCTTCTGCCACCTTCCAAAATGCCTCCTCGGTCATCCACCTCTTACAACACACCTCTCTCTGGGCTTCCTACACAGCCCCACTGTATTTAAACTATTCCTATTAGCACTTTCCCTCTCCTGCCACCCCAAAAAAGCAGCAGGTTTCATTCACCTTTAGATGCAGGTGAACATGCTCAGGGAATCCTGTCCTTGATGCAGAGGGCAGTGTTTGCAGAGAGATTTGTAGACTACAGACTGTGAGTAAATAAAATCTCACACCTGAGCAGAGCCATGGGTTCCCAGGGTACATAAACATTGCAAAAGAGACATTCCCAAACCAGCCTGCTCCTTCATAGACCCAGTGCTGCCCCTCTGCCCAGGGGCTTCCCCTCTCCCTGAATTCACCCATGTCACCCAAAACTTGTTTTACTCCAACTCCAGTGTCTCATCTGCACTGCTTCTGAAACAGGATTATTAGGTGTGCAAACATCTGGTACTATTAAATTTATCCCTGTAGACAAGTTGCCAATCTGACACCCTGCTTAGGTTTAGTCTAAGAATCTATCAAATATTATATAGCAAATTAGAAAGTATCCCCTGTCTGTCAACCAACCATCACTACCCCTTTCAAAACTAAATATATTCTCAATCCAAAGTAAAACTGGGAAAGAGGAAATGCTCTTAGAGAAGAGCTGGATTAAGAAATAACAACTTCAGCTTCATGCTAGCAGAATAAACTTTTGCTTAGAAATTCAAGCAGATTCAGAGAAAAAGATTTTTCTGGTCAGCACAGATTCCTTGAAATGCAGGCTAGAAAATGCATCACAATTCCAGAAATGCTCTCTGGTGCACTATCTTTATGAAACCCACTATGTTTCAGTGACATAGCTTGAAGCAATCATTTTTAATATGGTAGATAATCTCCTGGCCACTCTAAGTTCCAGAATAAGCCATATAGTTTTAAAAAGAAATAAATAGATCAAAGTGAACCTTTGGTAATGGCACATGTGTTCTTTGATGGCTATCCCTCTGGATCAAAGAGACAGCTAAAGTGGGTTGCACTGAATTAGAGCAGACCCCTTAATCATGTTCTTGTGTGTGTATTGTGAAAAAACTTGACATTGCAGCAAGCTGACACCAACACCAATAAAAAACATAGGTCACTAAAAGCCTCTGATACTAAATAAACTTTGTAGCATTTTCTAAATTTCCATTTTTCTGCTCACTGTTCATTATCTCTAAGTAAGTATCAGATTAATTGCAAGGTTTAAAAAGCAAAAATGATACGTTTCATGAATTTCAACTTATGTCTTCATCTTTCCTGTCTTTCAGATCCCAGGTACCTCATCATTTCTCACCTGTCCCAGAGATTCTGGCTGCAGCAGCCACAGTACACTGAATGGCACACTCTCCCATGGGAAATCCCCATCCTTCCTGTACTCCAGAATATCAAATTTAAGGCCTGAAGATGCTATCTATCACCTTTCCAAAGACATAGAGCTGATTTTTTCACAATAGAATCTATATATCAGACAAAAGATCAAAACCTGTTGGTCTTTCAGGTCACGTCAGCCTTTCCACTATAAATGTGAGGCCTAGAAACTCACTTTAAAAAAGATAAAAATAAACTCTTGTGCAAATATTCCACTCCAAAGGCTGTGGCATTGAGATGGAAAAGGTCAATTCAAAGCCTAAGGTGCTCTTTTACTACCCAGATTAATTTCTGACATTCTGACAGCAGAATATACTTCCTTCTTTTTCCCCCAAGAAGAATGTAAGTCTGTATTACATACAGGTAAGTTTCTTCAAGATATACAAACCTAAATATCCATATGTAGTATAATTTATTAAGCAATAATGGAATGTCCTGCCAGGGGAACCTTGTTTATCCAAGTACTTTTGAGAAGCTAAAACCCACCACTGCTGAGTCTGAAATGTTGAGGATGGAGGTTCTTCCTGAAGGAGACATCCCCTACCTCCCCTGATTGCAACAGGCACAGGTTCTGCTATTCATTGCACTGATGCTGCTACAGCCAAATCCCAGTAGAAGAGGGCAGGATGTTACTACACTCGATGAAGACAACAGTAAGTTTAGAAAAAAAAAAAGAAGAAAAAAAAAAAGGTATTTCTACTTCAAAAGACAATAGTGGTGATCCCCTTGGAAATTTCTTTTTCAGACAAAGGTACAGAGTTGATGGTTTTACTCTTTCTTTAAACCACAGCTGCAAGCTCTTGGTAATTGCAAAACTTAGTCCCATTAAGGATGTGCAGGGAAGAAAACAGATGGAGATCAATTACCCAAAAATATCCTAAAAGTGAATTGTTTCTTATTGAAATTGTTTCTTATTTTCATAAACAATGACAAGATGGATTTCTTCTCACCAGACTGATGCAGCACAGGCTGAGTTGAGGCCCCTAAAGAAGGCCTTTGTTCGTTATCAGGAGAGGACAGTAATGAAGTTGAAGGGGGACTTTCTGTGGAAGATGATGTTGAAGGAGCTTGAGCTGACATGGTAGAAGAGGAAGATGATGGGAGCTGTTCGGAACCATCTACTTCCATTGCAGTTTCTGATTCTCTGCTAGGTGCCATGTTATTGGTAGCAGGAGCATCTGTCCGATTAGTCCCACCTTTGATTAAAAATAAAAAAGCGAGAAAAAGAGCTCAAAAGTAAACTTACTCTGCCACTAAAGATCCCTTTGCATTACCATTCCTAGGGCAAGTGAATGTGCTCAGTTCTTCAGTGCACTAAAATTTTATTTACACCTAGGAAAGGCTGATATTCCAAGCCTACACATCCACTGCAAACACTATTTCTGTTGTAATCATTGTTGAAAAGAAGGAAATCACCTCTGGACCGTGATCTTCCTCGTCCTCGATTGCTCTGTGCAACTTCACTGGCTTCTTCAAACCACCTGGACAGCATGTCTGACATCCTCTGCATCAGAGAGACATTGGGACTCTGCTCCCCTGTAGAACAAGTAATGCTGAAGTTTTAGCTACAAGTTTACCAAAGAGAACCTTTCACCCCCTCATTTCTTCCAGGAATGGAGACCTACCCTTCCACCTCCATGTCAGGCAAGAAACAAAGTTTTTCAGCCTGATCCCAAAGGCCCTGTCCTCATTTCCACACTACAGGTCTCTGACCTTCTGCTGGGATCCCTCTGATGCCTTAGGTTTTAACTTTTCTATGTTTCCAACCCTGCCCTGCCCAGTGTCACTCTGCAGTTCCCTGGAGCTCGTTCAGTGCTGTTCTCTCATGCTCACACACACACAACAAAGCCTCTCCAGCTCTCCAAGGACACCCAGACCCTCCTAGGCACAACAACTGCAAACCACAATCTTGGGGACAGGGGGGCAAGCTTGGGCAAATTCCATCCTTGCCTGGCTTCTGCTTGGGGAATTGATGCTGAGATCCAAGTGGGAAGAACTCGTGAGCTGTCCTTGTCCATGTTGGGATGCACTGAGGCAGGAGCCTCTGGAGCCCAGAGTGTACCTCTGAAGGCCTTTCCAATCAATCCCTCCTTTATTCCTTTATTCCTATCTATTCTCTGTATCTAGGTAGCCATTTAAGGCATCACCTCATTCCCCTCCTGTACCTCAAGCACAGGAGCTCTGACCTTAAAACACAAGAAATGGAGTTCCAACAGCCAAAGGAAACAAAGCCAAAAGGTGGTTAATGATGCCATAGGAGATATTATCAACAGGTTCATAAGAAAGGATTACAGGAGCTCCCAGGCAATAGAACCACATGCATATTGTAAAGGAGCAGATGGGGCTGTACCCTCCAATGTTTCTAATCCAGTAATTCCAAATACTGGAGGAGCAACAAAGAGACTGAGGTAAGAGGGCAGGCTCATGTTCTCTCCCTAAACAGCATCTCCTACTGCCTGTGTCAGATACAGAATCCTAGACACTTCTATTCTAGTTTGGGGAAGCAGGAAGATAAGAACACCAGCACAGAAAATCTGGAAAGGGAAACTGTAGGCAGAAAAGGGAGGAAGATTTAAGGGAACTAGAACCAAATACTTGGAACCCTACAGCTTGTCACAGATTTAAATAGAAACACATTATTAGATGAAAATTAAGATGAGTGACAAAAATTGGTCTGCATTCCTTTGGTATCCCATTTTTTGATACCCAAGCATAGCTTTGGAAATGCTTTATTTACTAAAATCTCAAGCAATTGTGTAAATAATTATAAACATGAAAATATAAGCATAAAAATCAGTCAACCTATGTGACTAAATGACATTATAAAAATGAAAAGTATAATATTAGAATTCTTTTGGTCTGAATTTCAGTCCCCTAATGTAACCATTAAATAGCATTTCATTTGTAATTGTGATAGCACATGAGGCGTGACTACAGAAAAAATAAATAAGTGCTGGTGTTAGTCCCTAAGCAATGACAATGAAAAAAGCCCTCCTTTACTTACATGAGCCTAACTGAAGCAATATAATTTTTCTGGTAAGAATATCTTCAATATTTTCAATTTTAAATGTCACTGTAGAATAGCAGTTCTGTGTTAAACTCTAAAAAAACCATCTTAAAGCTTGGCTGATTGTTAAAACCAGGACAATCTGAAGCACATTTTTTGGAATACTTCAAAAAAACTGGAACATAAAACCCAAACCAATACCAAAAAAACCCAACAAAACACAACAGCAAAGACAACAACCCCCTTCAAACTGCAAATTCTTTTACCATCTCTCTCTCTCTCACTCTCAGGCCTTGCTCTTGGCCCAGTATCCGACCAATCCCCTCGGAGCCGCAGACGTTTCACGGGAGGCTGGCGTAGCTGGGGGAGAGAAAAAGAGAGAAAAAAGCATCACACAGCTATTTATGTTCTACAGGACAGGATTCTAAGCCTAAATATAAATCTCAATTTTCTTAAGTCACCTAAATTCAGATCTGTCACCAAAAACCAGAATGTCAGCCTTATGTTCAGATCAACCATGAATGAGCACAACACTTATCAACAAAATGCATGAGTTTAAACTCAAAAGCCTAAATAAATGACTCCCAGAACTAATGCAGCTTTTATTTTAGACTAACTTTATTATTTTAATTGAATCTTTCTATAGTGCCCAATAATGATTAAGGTTTTTTTGACTTCAGCCAGAATTCTGAAGAAATATTCACCTCTTCACATCAAAAACTATGTGGGGGTTTCAGTTTAACAAAATGGGGACTTGCAGTTAAGGGAAAAAACAATCAGACATTAACAAAAAAAAAAAAGAAGGAAATTTTAAGCAAATAAACTCCAGCTTATTTTTTAACCTATTTTCTTGTTAATTTATATAAAGGGTTTTTTTTGCAGTGGGAAGTATAAAACAATCACCGAATAGGTAGTGTTACTTTCAGCAACTTCAAGAGAAACACAGAGTGCTTTGCTTGCTTAGAAAGGCAGGTCAGAGTTAGAAATCAAGGGGATTGGCTGGATATTTCTGGCCTTAAGAAAAAAAAAAAAGAAATCCAACAAAAAAATAACCAACCAGCCAACCAAAAAATTGTACCAACAGTTTAAAACTAAATGCAAAGGCCCTGTGGTGAGAAAACATATCAAAGTTTTAACTTTCATGACTCCACCAGCAGATTTAGGAAGAAGTCTTTACATTTCTTCTACTCTATGCAACTTTATGCCAGGCTGAAATAAAAGTACCCAAGCAGCAACTCCTAGGGATAACAACAAGGACAAGGAATAAGCTTTTAAAAGCAGAATCAGCTGTATTGCTGACTAAGAAAACACATCACGTAAAATGTGTTGGAAAGTGTATAAAAATGGCTCCAAACAGATTCTAACAAAAAAGAGGAAGGAAATCTCAACATCACACTTCCCACAGCAAAGAGGAAAGAGAAATCATCATCATCATCATCATCACCACATTGATCCTGCAGGTGAAGACAGCAGGATGCTGACAACTCATTGTGAGCTCCGTTGTGGTCTCAAGCTAAAGATAAGGAACTCAAGATCCAGAGTTTGTGAAAGGGTGAGCAAAACACCAGAGAAAAAAGCAGTGGATAGTTGGAGGAGTGTAGGGAGAGACAGAAGCAACCTCACTGTAGATAGAGGCATTTTTTTTTATATTGATCAGAAAACTTAAACTGGAAGATTCAGCACCATTGTAACTGAGCTGATAATAAAAAACTGCTTGAGTTTTGGAAATTTTCATACTGCTCAGTAACAGTGGCTCACCTCCTTGATCTAAACATCTTGTACTCCCTTGTATCTGTCAGGAAATAATAACTTTTACTAAGGAGTGTTAACATTTGATTTCAAGGAATATGCTTCTCATGGCATGAAAAATAACAGAATGTACACCTCAATTACAGGACAACCTGCCACCCTTGCTGGTGTTCTAACCCTAGATTCAGGCAGATCCCTTCTCGTCTCTAAGAGAGGGAAACCAGACAAGAAAGAAAACCAGAGTGACAAAATATTGTAAATAAATACATACCCAAATAAGTATGTATTAAAAATACACAATTTCTGTGACAATCTACTTGCCACACCTCGGTCTACGACCAGCCACATTATTTTGAGATTTAAAAATTTTTTGAATTTAAAAGTAAATACAACTACTGCAAGTTAAAAAAACATAAAACATGAAAGGAGGGCATCTTAGTCACTTGCCTCTTCCCTTCTCTCTTCAGCAGAAGGGACTTTAAGTTCTCGTGCTGTGTCATCCTTGGGATCAAACAAGTAAATGTAATCTGAGGAGTAGCTCACAAGGATCTCTTGGCCATCTTCGCTGTAACACAGGGATGTTACCCTGCAGGATTTGTTGTTGAGATGAGGAGGGACAAAACGTGCCACCATTCCAACAGTGCCCCTGCCAGCATAATTCCCTTGATTAAAAAATTAAAAAAAAAAGGATGGGGAGAGAGAGGAAGAAGATAAGAATTGCACATTTACTCTTGCAAATTTTCAACGGCTTCATTAAACCCCTTATTTAGCATCCAACAAAAGATAATCAGGGAAAAGCTACGTATCCTGTCGTTTCTGCAATAATTTTGATCTGGAGAATGACAGATCCGATTTTACAGTCTTTATTATTTTTGTTTACAAATGTTGTGTACATTACAAAAAAATAAAAGATGAAAAAACGCACGCAAATATATAAATGTCTCACATACCCAGCACGTGGTGTTGTATGGATGCTCTCTGTCAAATGTGGTACAAATGGAAATTTCAGAACAAACATAAAACAATGCAAATCTGTGTCTACACACAAAGTAGGAAGGAATTCAGTACATAAAACTTCAAAAATTTAGGGCATACATTTCTTTTCTACCCATTTTTTTTAAATACTAATTTTTCTTCAAGACAGAATAATACTGTCACTTTGAAACTGCAGAACTATACACTACACTTACCACACTTTCCTGCTCATTAATCCAAACACTAAAACAATCTTAAATTCTAGAATTACAAGTTTGTGAGCAGATAAAAGTTACCTATAAGAAGCTCTAACACTGAGAAAAACAGACTGTTCCAAAACCTCCTAATTTGACATGTAACTTTTTCCTATATGGCAGAAATGATTAAATGAAAATCAAGTTTGCTCACTGGACATTGAATAATTGACCTCTTAGAAAAACCAAAAAACCAAAAACTCTACACATTTTTTAAAAAATATTTTAAATTTTTAACAAATATATTTTTTATGTGAAAAATCTTGATTTTTCTCTCCTTTGCTCTCCAGGCCAAATTCATGTTATTCCTGTGCAATACTAGAGCACACATTGAGGACATTTTGGTCAAGCCCCAGAATTTATTCCCAGGCACTTCTCACAGAATTTTGCTGACCACTGTGATGAAAGGGAGAGTTCCTATTAGAATATCAACCTGATGAGAGGGATATGTTTATGTTTAGTGATCTTTACTGTTCCCTTTCTCCTCCACCACAGTCATCAACAGGAAAATGCTGCACAAAATGACAGATTTTGTGCCACTGCTTATTGCCATGAATGTCACAACTGTATTATTCATTTCTATGTGTCCAAACAAACACTGAGCACACATTATAACCAAGAGCTATCTTAGAATGATGTAACACATTTCTGTGCACCTGAAATTTTTTAATAAAATCCTTATGAAAGCAGCTAAAGCATGCCAGCTTTCACCTGAGGAATTTGCAGCTTTTCAGTGAAATTGTGTTAGAGAACAGCAATAACTGCTGCAAAGGCAAGCACAGTGCAGGATATTATGGAGTTCGTAAGATCTCATACAAGAAGCATCAAGTTCCAACATAACAGAGTACAAGACAAGAAATTAATTAAGTAATTAAAATTCAAGTGCACGACTGGAGGCTGCAATCCCCAGCTTCTTGGAATCCTGGAATCCCACATTTCAGGACAAAATTAGAGACATTACAAAAGGTCTTTTCCTGCATTCAGTATACAATGCATGCTAAGATGAATGAAGAGATTAGGTTTACTTCCTTAAAGATTTCTATATTAGCAAATATTAGAGTGCAATGACTCTATTATCACAAACCACAGTTCCCAGAGAAGAAAGCTACAATTCTGCAGTCTTAGAACTTGAATCATTCAACATCTATTCTGAAAATAACCTGAATTTGGCACTGCCAATGGGTGGAAATGCTCACTGCAGATTGTGGTTCCTACCTGTTGCCCTTGTTCCAAGCATTCTCCTGTCGTAGATCCTCACTGAGCTGTCAGAGCAGCCCACAGCCAGATAGTAGGGGATGGGTGGACAGATAGCAACAGAGGTGGCAGCACGACGACAGTTTATTAAAATATCCTGGAACACACAAAAATGCAGCATTGAAATAATAGCCCTGAACATTTGAAGTATAAATTTTTAAAAAAAAAAATTTGTTGCAGGACACAGGCAGCAAAATTTCGCCTTAGTCAAGGAGGTTTTAAGAAAATAGGTCTGGCCCTGTGAAGATAGATCATAAATGTGTTATCAGAAAAGCCACTGCATGGAAGGAAAACTATCAGAGAAAGAAAACTGGCACCAAAACAGCTAAAACAGAAACCAAACCAAAACAAAAACACAGGAACGACATTTAAAAATAGATAAGCTAAAACTCACAGCTTTATAAACTACCCTGCTCCCTGGATTTTCTTATGGAAACACAGTAACTGTGGAGGCAGAAGAGTACTGAATATACAGAAACAGTTTAAATTAATTAAAGGATCAGAGTAGGTTCCATCTACAGGCAGATAACAGGATAGAGGAGAAAAATGAAAGAAACCCCTAGAACTAGTAAATGTGCACAAGGCTGAACAAAATTAATCAAGACTACCAACACATACTTTGATAGTTTTGTTCCAATTTAATATTAAATTGTTTTTAAAATTCAGACTCAGTGGATAGCACCACCACCTTACCTTCTGGAGTCATACCAGTGATGTAATATAATTTATTACCAAATCTTTTTTTACAGAGGGACAAAGGATGCTGAAGAACACGAAGCTGCAGGTGATTCTCAAGGCTCATGTTTTGCCTCCAGTTCTGCATTCTATATTATTATTGTAAACCAGACCAAGAGATTCAATTTCAACATAAAAATCTTTTTTCCATATCTGAAGCCTCACACCAAAGCTTATAAAATCAAAAATGACAAAGGAGATATTAGAATTAAAAAAGAAAAATAAAAAAAGACTCCTCAAACTTCTACTGGTTCTTGGGAAAAATACTGTCATCTCCATCAATG
>VZTN01016466.1:2408-51255 GCA_013400515.1 Erpornis zantholeuca
TTGTACTCAAACTGACACTCAATTTCAGTGAAGGGTGGCTGGAAACCTTCAGGGCAGCTCAGTGTCACTTTCTCTTCCTTCCCGTAATTCTTCTGGTCAGGTTCCAGCTGGAGTCTGGTATCCCACAGGGGCCTTTGGCACATTTCTGGCAGAGGTGGAAGAGGGTGTTATTTGGGCTGGAGGTGATGAGATGGGTTGTGGGGGGGTGGTGAGAGACAAATCCCCAGCCACCCCTCCAGCCAATGAAGGTGACACATCCATCTGCTGGGATGTGACCTGAGGGCAAGGCTTGTTGGGAGGGGGCTTTCTTTGTGCATGGAAACTGTGAAGGATCATTCATCCAGGAACATCCCCCTTCCATCCACTTCTGTCTGTGGTCAGTCCTATCCACCTCCCACAGCCCAAAGCAGAGATGTTCCCATATTATCTCTCCCTTCCCTTCTCTCCTGAGTACTGCCCTGCCCACAGTGACCACAGGTCCCTGCTTTCCCATCCCCTGATGGATGGCATTGCTCCTCCCCCATACAACCAAGGGCCGAGCCAGCCCTGCACCATCACAGGTCCTTTCATTCCCCTCTGCTGCAGCTCCTGAAAGTGCAGGAGATGTCCCCCAGGTCCCTTGTCCCTGGGCCAGCAGGGGAAAAAGCAGACCTGTGCACTCCAGGGTGGCACCTGGAGGCACAGCAAAGGTAATGGAACCTCCATGGACATTTGGGTGGTGGCCTTGGATCCTGCCCCAGGCCTGGGAACCCAGTTGGTAGCCCCAGACTTGGTCTGCTCAGGAACCACTGCAGGAGCTTTCAGCTTGCCCAGCTGGTACTACTTGGTCTGTTGTCTCCTGGCTGGGTTGTCCTCTTCAGCAGTTTGCACCACAGCCCCAAGCAGGGTGAAGGTAGAGGGGAGACACAGGAGAGCGGCTGCAGCCTCACTTACCCCTACACAGCATGGGCCCCTCAATGCGTGTCCAGGTGCCTGTGCTGTTCCTGCCCCACCAGACATCTCTATAGACTGGTTTTCCAGAACTCACTGTCATAACCTCCTTTGTACATTTGACCTTGGGGAAGGAAAGCCTGAGACCTTCAGGACAGATCAGTGTCAGCTCTTTATTCTGTGAGTATTCACTTTCATCTTCTGGAAATTGAAGGTTTTCATCCCACTGAGGTTTTGGGCATTTTGCTGTCAGGGAGAAAGAGTGAGAGTCCTTCTCAGACAGGTAGTGCTCAGGCAGGAGAGGGACCAAGGCTTTTCCATTATTAACTGGGGTAAATGTCAGCATTCAACACCATGAGGAAACTCAAGGGCTCCCAAGAGCAGAAAAAGAGCATGTGCCTGAGCAAGGAGGTGATACAGGACACTGGGAGAGAGGTGAACTGAGGGGCAGGATCTGCCACCCTCCAAATTTCCCATGACATACAACTCAGGAATAGATTTGGGGTAGATGCAAATCAGAAAAAAACAGAGACAGAGAAAACCTGTCCCACACTGAAGGCTTCTAACCCTCTCCATCTTGGAGACTGCTCTCGGCTGGGACCTGACTCTGAGCTGTTCCCAAGGTGTCTCACAGATATGGCAGCATGTCCAGGTCCCCTCCACAGCGAGAAGTGCATATAGCAGGGGAGACCTACTGGTGCCCAACTTACCCATGGTGCAGGTCAGGTTCTCTTCCAACTTCTGCCATGTTCCCTGAATGTCCTTCACCTCCCAAGCATTCTTCCTATCTTGAGAAGTCCTGTTTGCACATCTGATCACAGAAAGGGAAGGAGTATTGCTCCTAAAGCAGCTCAGTGTCACCTCTTCACCGACCCCGTAAGAGTTGGATTTTGGGTTAAACGAGAGCTGTGAATCCCACCGGGGCCGCTGGCATCTCTCTGCACAGAGGAGAGGAGAAGGAGCACATGTAAGAAGGGTGGGAAGAGGTCTGCTGGGATATCTCTTGCTGTGGTTTTCACAGGGTCCATCTCCTCTGGTAACCACATTCAGCTACAAATCCCTCTCTCGCAGCCTAGAACAGAGATATTGGTGTCAGCAGACACCATCCATGAGCAGTCTCATCCATGCCTACTACAGACCTGTAGGTTTCCACACTCAGGCTCCATTTGGATGAGGCTGAGCAGGGACTGAATTCCTCCCCAGTCTTCACACAGAGTTCCTTCCCCTCTCACCACCTTGGCCATATGCCCTTCAGTTATTGTCTGAAGGCACAAGACTTAGAGCAGTACCCAGTGAAGGGACCCTTGTGCCTTTGAACCCCTTCCAGCAGCACAGACCCTAGCAGGTGCCCGCAGCAAGGTGCTGAGACAAAAAGAGCATTGTCACTGCCAGGACATGGGGGAAATCCAGGGCATCCAGCTCTGCCATTCCTGCACTGTCATGTGCATGACCAGCTCACAGAGGGTCTGTCACCAGCTCAGGACCCTGGGTCAGGGTGATGCAGGGCAGTGCTAACTTTTGCAGGTTGCAGTGTCATTCCACAGGGTCTGGGCCTCTCTGGAAATGCATCGGATCTGGCGGATGGATGGCACAGACTCCCCAACACAGCTGAGCTGCACCACTTCATTCAAGGCATAGCTGCTCCTCCATGGGTCAAACTGCAGATTGGGGTCCCAGTCAGAGGGAGCTGTACATTTTCCTGTGTGCAATGGCCAGGAGGGAGAGCCTGAGGGTCACGGGGCTCTGGCAGTGTCCTTGGGGGTGAGGGTGTTCCATCCAGAGGGTGGCAGAAATGGCACCTCCCAGGATGAGCCCCATCCCCCAGGTGCTTTACCCCTCCTCACACCCTCATGGGCAGTGCAGGAAGGTTATCCACAGGTCCTCCTGCCCATCTGCTGCTCCTACCCCAGCCAGAGGGATCCAGCAGCCTGGGGGATACTGCTGTCTCCCACAAAGACAGGGGCTGTGGGAGTGCACCAGACCCTCTGCTGGCACCACTCATCTGCATTCCTCTCATTCTGCTGGATACAATCTGCTCACACCCACTCTCACACTGGTTTGCAGTAAAATCCCACTCAAGTTGCTACTTTGCTTTTGGTCTGGATGTTGCACTTATTATTTCCTCTTCTCCATCCCTCTCTCAAAATATCTCCTGGCCCCTAGGAGCAGCTACCTCTCATCCCGTATCCCTCCCATCCTTGCCCAAAATGAGTGACACCCCCCAATCTGAGCTGGCAGAAAGGGCTCAACAGGGACTGCAAATAGGTATTTCACCAGCTGCACATTTGGTTGTGTTTCCAACATGTAGATTGGGCAATTGATCAAAGTAAATCTTCATAATTGTTTCCATTAACTTCTAGACAAGGAGTGCTGCTGGCTCTTTGCATGGCCCTAATTTGGGTCTCTACCCTCTGATCAGATCCCACTTTTCATGCAACAAGAATTGTAACTCTCTCTGAGTGTTGCTCACATCCAACAAATGTAGCTGTAGCTACCCAAACTTTGTCCAAAGTTACCAAGGTGCAGCCAGGCAGGCACAGTGAGTTTGCACTGCTTCCTACAACACCCAAGCAGCAGCAGGACTGCCCAGGAAAGCAGGAGTGCTCTGCACACCCCATGCAGTAGTGGACCACAACAGCTGCACCACCCCAGGCAGAATGAAGCCCCCTGACAAATAAATGGAAAAAAAAATGCCCCAGACTGGGAAATTTGAGCAGCAAGTATTTCAGGCAGGTGAGAGCTACTCATGAAAGCATGAAAAACAAAAGTGTTTTAATTTCCTAAATTGTGCCTGTACTAAGATTATTGATTGATAGGTATTCTTCGATCCTCGAGTCACGACAGAAATGTGAAAAATTGTTGCTTGAAAAGAGTCATGTGGGGCCTGGCCTGAAGCAAGGAACAGTTTGTGGGGATGGAAACTTGCCAGTGCAGGCAGCCTTAGGAGCTGAGGGGGCTGTGAGTGCTCACATAGCTGGCCTCTCCCTCATTGCCCTGCTCTTGCCTTCAGTGCAAGGGGGCCTCATCATTTTTCCTTTTGTAAGTGTTCCACACTTCCTGGTAGCTGTGAGAGTTCCCACAGCACACCAACCGCACTGGCAGCACCACACATGACAACCTGCTGGGAAGAAAATCAGGTGGGAAAGAGAAATTCTCCTTTGCAGGCACTCTGCTGGCACAGGTGCAGGTTTCATGAGGTATCTGGGACAGCATCTTTCCACAAGCATGGATCCTCTGCCGGCAAGGGTGATTGCAGCTGCACAACAGGGCTCTGCCTTGCTTCCAGCTCTCCCTGAGTCTTCAGATAGCAAAGTTCTTGCTGCTAAAACAAGTGTGAATGAACCCCTCTAGACTTACCAGGCTTCCTTGCAGAGGCCAGGGGTAACTCTGTGTTTGAAAAGGCCACGTCTTACGGTTGCTGCTTTAGATGTGCAGTACAATGCAGATTTACTGTAGCACAAATGAGAGCTTTGTTTAAAGTTTAACATTTTTTTCTTTTACTAAAAGGCAAAACTTCTGCACAACTGGAATTATAGGCATATTTAGCATTATGCTAATTATTGTTTATAGGCACTTTGGACTCATTCAGTCTTTTGTAAAAGCATAGAATGGGTTGGGCTGGAAGATTCCCAAGGAAGATCATTTCAGCCCCCCTGCCATGCACAGGGACACCTTCCACTACACCAGGTTGTCCAAAGCTCTATCCAGTCTGGCCCTTGAACACTTCCAGGGGTGGGGCATCCACAGCTTCTCTGGGCATCCTCTGCCAGTGGACATCAATATACTGAATGCAACACTTTGACTGTGACCATCCAGCTAGTTCCTCCCCCACTGAGTGGTCCATCCATCAAATCCACACCTTCACAGTTTGGAGACAAGGATGTCATGCAGGACAGTGTCAAATGCCTTGCACAGGTCCAGGTAGGTGATGTCAGTCACTCCTTCCGTATCCACCAAAGCTGTCACCCCAGCATAGAAGGCCAACAAATGTCTTAGATATGATTTGCTCTTTGTGAAGCCATCACAAATCATTTTAATGTGTCTTAGAAAAGTTTCAAGCAAGAACTGTTCCATGATCTTGCCAGGCACCAATGGGAGACTGACTGGCCTGTAGTTCCCAGGGTCCCCCTCATTTCCCTTTTCTAAAAAGGGATTTGTGCTTCTCCTTTTATAGTCAGTGGGAGCTTTACTGGAAGTTCCCTGCTACAACTTCTCAAATACAATGGGCACTGTCTTTGTCTCTTCCTCCACCCTCAGGACCCCCACATGCATCTCATCAAGTCCCAGGAATTACTACACCTTCAAGCACCTCAAATGGTCTCAAACCTGGTCTTTTCCTTCATTCTGCCAGTCCCTACTTTTGTCCCATGCAACTTTCCCTTGGTTATGGGCACAAGAAAATAGGTGCTGTGTAAGACTCCTGGGCTGGAAGCAGGTATGAAGCGATGGCATGAACTGAGCTGGCATAACAGCCACACATTTCCAACTAGCCTGTCCACCTTCACCAGGACTCCAAAGAATCATGTCTCTTAGACCTATGCACTTAGCAGACTTAATCCTTTGCCAGGAACATCAGCCTCTTTTCTGTTGCCTTTGTTCCAGGTGAAAAGGCCACAGAGTGCAGATGTGCTCCAGGGTTTCCAGTGTCTGCTGAGCTGGAATAGTGGGATGCTAATGGGATGCAGCATGGTTTCCAGCGCAGCCTCAGGCAAGGATAGACACAGGGAATGTGCCTCTGCAAAGACCACGATGTGGTCAGTGCCACATCTGCCCTTCAGAAGCAAAGACTACACGGGAGAGCAGTCCTGCAGGCAAACACTTTTGCTCCCTCCTTGCTCCTCCTCTACCCACAGGGCCCCTTGCAAGCATCAGGGGCATGCCTGTCCTCTGCGACTCATCATTTCCTTCCCAAGCTCTCTGAGCTGTGTTTGATGCCATGTGCTTGCTGAGAGGAGCTAAGAAAAGCAACCACTGTTTCCACAGAGAAAACCACTGTTTTTCCAGTTACGTTTGGAGAGTGGCACTGCAAGCCACTGAGAAACACAAACGTGGGTCTTAGAGCATCTCTCTGAATTTGGGAATGGAGGTGATAATTCGGCCCCACTTTGTAAATTCCCCACGGGCTCCTCTGTGCCTTTTGACCTACCAGATGTGCCCTTGTTGTGCTCAGGTATGGGGCAGACAGAGGCTGATACAGCACCCAGACCCAAGCTGGGTTTGGACTGTGCTGAGCAGAGCCCAAGGGCTGGGTGAGGGAGATCAGAAAAGGCCTGATGAGCCCACAGCTCATTCCCATACTCAAAGAAGACTGGTGAGTACCACTACAAAATCAGAAATTATCCTAGGAATTAACCCTGCCTGACAGAGGGATGGGCATGGCAAGACAAGCTTGCTTGCCTTGCAGAGGGGCAGTGAACACCAGCAGGGCAGCCTGAGGGACTGCCAAAGCCTATTTACCTCCTGCACACAGAGCACCCTGACAGCAGTCCCCAAACATCACAGCTCCTCCAATGTTTCTATCCTGCCCACATTCCTGTGGCTGCAAGGGAGCTGAACCCCCTGTCAGAGCACTGACACCCTCTGCATCCAGGCATCTACAGCCACTCAGAGTCCCTCCTGGTGGCATTTCTGATGATTGTTTGAGGGTAAAGCCTAGAAAGCTCTGCTTCCCTGCAGAATGGGGAAGAGAAGACACTTTCAGTCCATGCCTGTTTTCGTCTCAAGAACATCGCTGATTACAATCCAACTTGGCCTCACATCTCCAGTAAGTCCAAGCCTGTCAGGCATGTGATTAGGACTTGAGACTCATTGGGAGAAATTAATCCATGACTGCTGGGTGCAGTCAAGAAGCACAGGCTAGGAGGCATATCTCTGTTGCCACCCTCCTTACATTCCTGTTGGAGTCCAAGATAGTTGGAAAACCCCTTAAATTGCCGTGGGTGGTCTGAGACCCTCGTTGGGACCCCAAGAGGACACAGTCCTTGATTTGTGCCCATGGGAGAAGCTTCCAACACTTATGGATGAATTAAAAATACCAAAAATATAAGATAGATAATAGTTTAGTTTATCACAGGGGAAAAATTTGTAGTTTTGGGTTTTTGCAGTATGGAGGTAAATGGAAGCAAGATGGAGATTTTGGGGCGGTGGTCAGGCTTCTCTTTCTTCTTTCTTTCCTCCTTTTTCTGGAGTGATGGTAGCACAGAGGGATTGGTAGAACAGATTTGAGGTAGGGAAAACGTGTTAAAAATAGGTGATGGTTATTGGTACAGAATTATAAATATATTATGGTTTAACAGTTAATTGGGTAAAAAGTCTTTAAAACAGCCTGCATTTTCGGTCTCATGGTTTTTGCAGCTGTGGATTCAGAATGCTAAACCCAAGTGTACAGGTGGTGTTTGGAGTCTGAGATAAGAAAAGAATAAACAACTTGGAAAACTGAAACTGCAAGCCCGATTCCTTTTTTATCTGGTATGGGACTTTGATAAAGAAGAAAACCCCTGTTTCAGGGGCACAGGCACCGTCACACTCCTTTCCAAATCATTCTGTAAAAATTGGCACGGGAAAAGGGAGCCTGTGCTCTAACCCAGCGTGGCAGTTTGAGTGCTTTGGAGGTGTCCAGGGGAAGCTGTTAAGGGACTTCCACTGGAGAGATGGAGCTCACCACTTGTGCAAAGCAGCTGGACGTATGTGGGGGGCTGGCTCACTGATGGAGAGAGTGCTCAGGAATGGGAAAGCAACACTCAGCTTCCAGCCTTTTAGGGATTAACAGCAACTGGGAGAGTTCTCAGACACTGTTTTTCACCCCGCACAGTGGTATGCAGAGAGCAGCCCACAGGCTCTCCACCCCAGCTAGAGGAAGGAGGCTGAGTCAAGTGAAATTTCAGCAAGGGAAATATGGTGTAGATGTGGCCAAATAGGCACCTTTTGTAACATGCAATGTGTGCTCATTGTGAAATGGGAAACGCTGAATGCCTGAGACAGGAGTGGTCACATGTCATTCATGAAGTGAACTTAATTGGCTTTTGCATAGTTGATGGTTTGAATGTTGTGAGTTGATTAGTTTAAAATAATTAAGAACAGTTATTTGAGTAGTCGTGGGGAATTGAGATCCACTGTTGCCTTTTGCTATTCCCTGTTAAGAAGTGGTTCAAGTGTTTTAAGTGAGTTAGTATTGGTTGTGGTTTGTGTTTCTTGGTTAGCCATTTGGCAACTAGGTTAAAAGTTGTAACTGAAGTTGTATTTGGTTGGGTTGTTTCTAATGTTGAGGATAATGACTGATTGCCAGTTTTGATTCTATAGAAGTTGAATGAGTTCTTTATAAAGTGTCCCCAGAAACTCCAAACTGCCTCACAGACAGCACAGCAGCCCAGGAGCTATTTTTACCCTCCCTGTGAGAGACTGCAGCCTGGCTCCATGGCAACGGTGCATACTAATGAGCTCTTTCCCGCCTTTTCTGAGAGAGAGGCATAACCCCTCCTCCTGACCCCAGCAACATCGAGCCATTGGTGGAGGAAGATTAATTGATGGACTGCTGCACCAATCATTTAAAGCCTTGGAGGCTGGACTGTGGGCGGACTGTGGGCGTGTCTGGGAGGAGCCAGAGTTTTCAAAAGACCTAACACGAGGCAGAACTTCGTTCTTTTCTCCTCAAATTAGCTGCAGGAGAGATCCAGTGCTGTGGCTCTCGGTCCCAGTCTCTATTTAGAGACCAAATTAATAGATTTTTGGCCTCGGGCTAGCCAGGCCTAGCACCGTACTGCTAGATCCTTGTGCTGGGAGCAGAAGCTGGTGCAGCTTGAAGGTTTTTAATCCCTGCACGTGGACTTTTTTTATTATTTTAATTTTTTCTTTTCTAATAAATTGTTTGCTTGATTAAGCTAAAAACCAAGAGTTGTTGGTTTTTATAACATGACAAAAGGTTGGTCTATTTGCTTCCTAAAGGCAGATGTTTACTGTTTAGGTTTTTTTCCTAGTTGATGCTATTAAATGAAAACCCTCCTTGCTGATATTGTTTGCTACCCATGAGTATAGAATGCCTTTAGCAGAAATATCTGGACTGCCTGCCCCTGCCTCAAGGAGTTCTGAGCCTGGCAGGCTGAACAAAGCCCCAGCATGAGCCAGAAGGGGAGGGTCAGGAGAGAGTAGAAATAGCTACGCTGATAATTCAGGTCAGACCTCTAGGTTCAGCCCTTTGCTTACCAGCAGAAGGTGTCCTTTCTTACATTATATTATCTCTTACACAAAGAATAAAGGACAACGTGAAACGTAAGAAGCATTAGGCAAAGTTCAACCCTTTTGGCAGGGCAGCTCGGCAGTGGAGAGAGGTGACAGCAAAGTGCACTGCAGTCTTGCTGTGTCTGATGCCATGTGCTTGCTGAGAGGAGCTAAGAAAAGCAATCACTCTTTCCTTCAGTGGAGAGTTGTACTGCAGGGCACTGAGAACACAAACATGAGTCTTAGAGCATCTCTGTACTCGTCACTAGCAACCAAAGCTGCTGAGTGAGTCTTTAAGAGTGATGGAAAAGGAGCAGAGAGACCTTGGGGATGCTCTGCTTGGGAGTCATGGCAGAGAAAGGGGATGGCAAAGCAGGTCACTGAACAAGGCATTGTGGCAAGAGCTGGGAAATGGTGGCACTCTAACCTGTACTGGTCTACCAGATGCTAAAGACATCTGACGGATGTCTAGGAACAGGAGGCAAAATCCTTGTTTCCTGAATCTGTGCTCTTGTGATGGGAAGTGAAAGCATGGTGGTGCACACACTTCACCACCCCTAGGGTGTCAAGCCCAAGGCACTCCTCTGCAGTACTTCTTAGCATTCATGTTCCCTGCAGGATCTACTCCAGTCAGAGTCTGGAATTTGGCTGACACAAAACCTTTCAGATTGGCTGTGCCTTAATTTTAGCTACCACCCTCCCACTCCCTGGTCATTGCTCCTTGTAAGAACTTCTTGTCAGCTGCCACTAGATCACTACACAGTGTTAAGCGTGGCTGATGAAAAAGGGGTCAGGGCCAGCTTTTATCACAGACCCTGCCTTTGCACAGAAAACTTGCCCTAGAAGCTTCCTGCTTCCCAGGTGCACTGGGACTGTAAGGGGAGGAGAGTTTTATACAGGCACGGCCTTTCAGGGAGGAAAAACACCCTGTGAGAGGAGCAGCACAGCAAGACAATAAGGGGACAATACGACAAGGACACAAATCACCCAGCTCTGTGCACTGTGTCCCGGTGACGGGGTGAGCAGAGCAGCAATGCCGACCACACGTAATAACCACATCCTGCATCTGTGGCTGGGCTGCTCTTCCCTGCACTGCTCTCTGTGGCACTATGAACAATGGATTGTACCCTGTATCTGCCAGGGGTGTGGGATATGCTCAGGGATCCCACCCTATTTTTCCCTCTCTCTGCCCAACTTTACCAGGGCTTTACCCTGCCCCACTGCCCATTGTCAGCACATTCCACCCTTGCAGGGATGTGAGGGACCCTCCTGCCTCACTTGGGCCCTCTTCCTTGCCCTATCCCTCTGCAAGAGAAGGTCCCTGATCTGTCGGGTGGGACCTCAGCAGAGGTGCCAGGATGGGATGAGCCTGCGCGCTGAGGATGCAGGCAGGGCTGCTCACGCTGCTGGGCGCGGCCACCACATGTTTTTGTCTTGGTTCCTCTTTTCACAAACACCAAGGTGCAAACTCAGCAATATCATCTCTGTCACGGGCAGCCCCAGACTCCTCTGGGAATGGCTGGGTGACTGAGATCTGCAGAGTGTGACAGAGGTCTGCAGGCCTACGGGCCTGTTGTATCCCATTGTACATGACACAGACAGATCCTGGTCTTAGTGTGCACCTTGAAAACAAACAGGAATGCCACAAAACGCCTGACATGATTGCACATTCTGGCCTGGGAGAACAGCTTCAGCAGGGATCTGGACAACAGGAAGACAATCTGGGCAGTAGAATATCCTCTGTTGCAGTTTTAGCCCTTGTTTTTTGCGTGACAATGTGCTGTGCTTACGCTCTTTGCGACCACACGGTCACATCTTCCCTGGAAAAGGGATACCTCTCACACAGCACTGACACTAATGTTGCTTCACATCAGCAATTAAAGTTTCTTATCCCACTCCCTGTTCTCTGTCACAGCCACTAGGTCAGCTGTTTTCTCTAGCCTGCATCCACCCAGACACAATACCGCAGTAGACCGGGATGACATGATTAGATGCTAGTGTAATGATTTTTATCATCTAGCTCCAAGTTTAATGATTTTTATCATCTAGCTCCCAGAAAATTAGTTTAGAGATAAAGATACAGAGCAGTGCAAGGTCACAGTCCCTGGACCAATAGCTCAATTGCCGGACAGTGCAGCCTCCTGGGAGGTCAGATAACATGTGAGCCTGGAAATTCCCACTGACTCTGCTGGCATCAAAGAGTGCAGCCAGTGGAGGAAGAGCCCAGAGGAGCCCTGAGGATGCCCTGATCCTTCCAGCACCAAGGAACCCCGTTAAAGTGCAATCCCAGAATATTTTAAATCCTGCCTCCAGGCTCTCCTGGACACCCAGGGGCTCAGCTCTTTTCTCTCCAGGTCTCTGTTGGGCACCAGCACCCATCTCCTCTGTGGTGAGGACACGGCACCCTCACACTGTGCAAGGACAGATGGGCACCTTGTATTTCCAACTCCGTGGAGGAACACTACAGACCTTGTGGAGGCCTTCCCAGCACACCAAGCTCTGCTGCCCTCCATCTCCCAACAGAGCTTCTCCTAAACACAACCCAGCTGGTGGACTTGGGCCCCGATGTCGACATCAGACCTCACTGATACAGCTGCTGTACCCTGCATGCCATTAAGGTGCTCAGCAGCTCTGTGGCAGGAGCACAGTAAAATCTTCTCTTGGGGGCAGACGAGGGAGCATTTCTTACCTTTTTTCGGAGCTCTTCCAGGATTGTTGAGATGGGGTTTACCATGATTTTGTGCTGCGAGCAGAAGTGTGAAGAGCAGGAGAAACATCCATCACAGGCCCATGTTTGCCTAAGCTCCCAGGGCAGGGCTGAGGTCTCAGCCTCGCTGGTTGCCTCACTGCACACCCGTGTGATTGTGAGCGGTGCGAGCACAGAAAGGAAACAGGCACACAGAGAAATCACATATGGTGCAAGAGGCTTCCTCATTGGAGAGGGAAACTCCGCCAGTGTCAGCGCTGCCTTCTTTCTCTTTCAGCTCCATGACCCTTTTGCAGTCATGCTGTCTCCAATTGCTTGTCTAAAACCACAGTTTTTAGATCTTCTGTCAGAAGCAGCTACTCACCACAGCTGGATTGCCTCCTGTCCCAGTACAGATCTCAGAAGGACTTGTGAGGTGTCTGGTTCATGGCTGGGCTGTAGCAGGAAGATGTGCCTTCCACACTCCCCCAGAAAGTCAAGCAGTGACTACATCAGGACAACCCTCACCTGCTTACTGCCTTGATAAGGATTGTGATAAAATGGACTTCTGAAGGGCACAGATGATCTTAATTACCTGGCAGTGTGTGCCATAGATGGGAAAGCCAAGGTTTTGGCAGGAGTGTTTGGGTGCTCTGGACTGGGCTGAGAGCAGATGCTCAGGCAGAAGGTGACAAGAGCCCCAGAGTCCTCGAGCTCAAGTGCTGTGGTACCTTGTGTTGCCAAAACATGGTGGGAGTGGCAATGAGCACGAAGGGGTGGGAGGCCAGCACAAGCAGTGGGCAGTGGGCAGAAAAGGGGCTGCTGGTGAGGCTGTCTGTGCACCTGGAGGCTGATGGCACTGGCCACAGCAGCAGACCTAACCATCGGAGGTGGCCTAGGGCAGGAGCTGATGACTTTGTGCTTCCCCAGCCACCTTGCTGGATGTGCCTGGCATCCATCCCAGCTGAAACACACAACTAGGAGAAAAACAAGCCCCCAAGTCTTCTCTGAGACTTCACAGCCAGGCTGCAGCTCTCTGTAATGGCCTTCCTCTGTTGTGCTCCTCAGAAGGACGGGTGCTCACACATCTGGGGTCAGGCTCTGCTTTCTGCTGATTTGTACACTGCAACACCTTTATTCAGCAGCATTGAGCAGGCCAGTACAGGGTGGCCCTCTCCAAATATACTCCCCCCAGACACACCCAAAATCTGACCTTGAGCAAAACATGGTAGAATTCTTGTTTTCTTCTTTTTCTGCCATTATAAGAGCTGCCTGGGTGCAGACACTCCTGCAGTCTTTTGCCTTTCCGGGATAGAGCAGGAGACTGCCCAGCCACATTCCCTCCTAGGCTCAAAAAATCAGTCTCGGCCTCTTCTCCCTTGTCTGTGTTTCACCTCTTCCTGCAACAGAGCTGGCAGGGCCAGGGATCCCCACCTCCATGAACCTGCCTTTTTATTTCCTTTGCTCAAATAGGAAGCTCACCCATAGTGAGTTCACTGTACCCAAACAAATTTGTCCTGGAAAAGGTGACCTGGGGTGCAAGTGCACAGAGAGGACCCTGGCATGGCAGGAGGGTACAGCCTGGGAGGTACTTGGGAGGGAAATGTGCTCTGTCTCAGGTATCTGGGAGGTTTGGGGAATGGAGGGAATCAAGTACTGCTCTGCCTCCAGCAGCAGCAGCAACTCATGGGGTCACCTCTCCCTGCCCCTTGGTGCGTCTGAGCTTTTCAAGAAAAACACTGAAGAGCTGAAAAAGCAAACAGTGTCAGTAGGAACAGGTTCTTCAGTTTGGAGGTTCATTGCAAAAGGAGTAGGAGAATTCCATACATTTAAAAAAGTCTAAAAAAATCACATCCCTGGTCCCACTCTGCACTGCTCCCAGCAGCACAATTGTTCTCAGCTCCTATGTTACCAGCATCTGGCATCTCTGAAAACCCTTCATGGCCCCACATGAAACCTCAAAAGCTGTGGAGGAAGTGTGGCCCAAGCAGTTGTCAGGAAGCTCTCATATTCTTCACACTTCTCCTTGCTCCCCACCACAAACAATTCAGCCTCGAGTGTAAGCCAGGCTTGGGCAGGGAGGTTGGAGGGGTGTTGCAAGACAGTTCTGCATTCTCCACAGGGTCCAACATGTTCTGGCCACACCAGGCAAACCAAAAGCCACACAGACATCTGCACCCAGCAGATCTGGACCAGCTGGGAGGATGGGCAGGCTGGATCTCAGCAAGTGTAGGCAAGGGGCTGCATCCCGCTGCAATGCCAGGGTCCAGGCATACTGCCAGGATCGTGTCCCATTTTGCCACAAACCTGGCGGGATGCTGGCACTGGAGCCACATTTCCCAGCAATTGTGTCACCCCAGGGAGGTCACTCTGCTGCGAGGACATGAGCTCCCGTTGACTCTACAGACATCGTGGCAGATTTGGAGCCCTTGAAGTGTTTGCAAAAAGGGATGCTGGCTGCTTCTGCAGGCTGTTCTTTGCTCTCTTTTTCATTTGCGTTGTCAAGAATTTACCTCTTACCTGTCTGATACTGTTTTTGTCCTCTGGACATTACTTCTTCTCTTTGAGGGAGCCTCTCTGTTTTGAATAACCTATGGCCCTGGTGGTTATTCCTGCTGTTTCCTCTCTGTCTTTTGATACCAAGAGCCCTGAACTTAAATCTTTGTGGGACTGCTGGAAACTGTGAATATGCTGCTTTATCTGTTTCCTCGTTTCCACATATTTCCCCATTTTGATGCTGATTAAGATATCCCTGGACTTTTCAGCCTTTGGTAATTATGCAATGTCATGGAAACAAAGCATGTTGTGGCTGTCCCCAGCAGGCAGCCCTTTTCTGGGAACATGCTTGGCCCATGTTTTCTGCACAGTTCCCCATCTTCCCCCCAGTCTCGTGGTGCATGTGGAAAGCCACACACTGACACCTTGCTTGCCTCTGCCTGATATTGCAAATCAGTCATGGGGTGCTTGAAGACCAACAGCACTAGCACTACAGCCTGCCCCTTCCTTTTGTTTGGAATTGCTGTTCCCAAAGCTGTATCCAAGATGCAAAGAGGTCTGCATCCCTCCTCTGAAGCAGAGGCCCCATTGCTGGGGCCATACCTTGGAGAATCACAGAATCATAGAATGAACTGATTTGGAAAGGACCCACGTAGATAATCGAGTCCAAATTTTTGCCATGCACAGGACTCCCCCAAGAGTCACACCTTGGGACTGAGAGTGCTGTCCAAACTTCTTGAGATCTGTCAGGCTTGGTGTCCACTGTGACCAGCTGTGACCACTTCTCAGGAGAGCCTGTTCCAGTGCCCAGCCACTCTCTGGTGGTCTTTATCTGGAAGACATTCTGGAACCTATTATCCAACTTAAAGCTCTTCTGACTCAGCTTCAGGCCATTCCCTCAGGTCCTGTCACTGGTCACTACAGAGGAGAAACCAGTGTCTGAACGGGCTCCTGCCTGCAGCTGCAAGTCAGTGCTTGCACCCAAAAGTGCTCCTCCCCTGCACGAAGCTCTCCAGGAGCAGGATCTGTCTTGCCATTCCTTCCCTGACATGGAACGTGCAGCTGCTGGTGCCAGACTGGCCCTGGCCCTGGCCCCATGAGCATCCCAGCCAGGCCATTTTGGCCCTGGGCCATGAAAACCACTCATGGGCAATGCTGCCACTGGAGATCACTCAGAGGAGGCCTCGTGGGTTTCGGTGTACAGCTGGAGGCACTGAGGCAGAGAGGGAGGCAGCGAAGGGCTCAAGGGAGGAAGTCTGTATGGCAGGAGCTGATTTCAGTGCCCAGCCCCAGGATGGTGCCACAAGAGCAGCACTGTCCTTCCTCCAGCTGAAGGGGAACCAGGCTGTGCCCCAGTGTCAGCCCAGCACTCCTGGCCTGTTGCCACAAGTGGGGTCACACACACCAGGGACCTGGGAAGCAGCTCCTGTGTTTCCGAGCTGGGACAGAGGCAGTACAGGGAGCTGTCCTGTCCCCAGGCTGGGAACACCTGTATGTTCATCTGTTTTGAGCTCACACAAAGCTCTCAGGGGTTGAAATGAGCTTGTACTTAGTTTTATGACCCCAAAGTAGTGGCCGCAAATATGTCAGAATCACCTGCATGCCCATCCCCAGCCTGGCGGCCCCTGCCCATCATGGCAGAGCTGCTGAATGGAAACTTGTGGGATTTCAAATGTCCAAGGATGGGGCTGGACTGGATGGGCCTTTGAGCAACTTGATCTTTTGAGTGACATCCCTGCCCATGGTAGCAGGTGGAACGAGATGATCCTTAATATCCCTTCCAGCCCAAACCATTCTTTAATGCTATGACTTGTGTGTGTGCCACTGCCAGGAGGGGCATAGGAAGGAAAGGCATTCCTTTCTCTCCTCCAGCATGTATCAGGCCTTTCCAGTGGACCCATACATTCCAGAGTTCGTTCAGCACTGACAGGCACCCAGGGTCCATGGTCAGAGCCTTTGGCCTGAGCATGACCTAGGTTCTGATGACCTGGGCAGAGAAGGTCCAAGGGGACCTGCCAGGAGCCCCTAGCACTTGACACCAACAGGTGCCCCTCTCTCAGCTGGCACATGTCCCTCAGATTGTCCTGTGTATCTGGACTCCCACTGCACCCTAAATCTGCCCCAGCCATGCTGTGACCCCATGACTATCCCTCCTAGCACTGGATCCCACAGTCATGTGTGTCATCATCCCCAGCCTCTGTACCATGCAGAGCAGATTCCTGTACCATGAAACCGGGCTCCTCTTTGCTTCCCACATGATGAATCTCTGCTCCCATGGTTCACCCACAGAGCCCAGCACTTCTTTGCTAAGACCTGCTTTGAGATCAGTTAGGAAGCCAAGAGCAATTTTGCTGAGTGGCAGCTCAGAGCTGCCTGCAAGGAGCAGAAGGACACTGCTGCTGCTCAGGTGACATGAGACAAGCAGAACCAACTGTGCATCTTTGTCCTGGTCCAGAGCTGCCTCTGGCCTGGCTCTGCACCTCAGGACATATGAGGGCCCACACCAGCTGAGTGGCCTCCCCCTGGCCAGCAGTGTCCCCCGAGAGCTGGAACCCCCATGATGAGTATCCACAGACACCCAGTGTCTTTTCTTCTTGCTTAGCATGAGCCTTATGGAGTTCATAGGCTTATGTCCCCACCAGGGTCCTACAGCTGACCCTCCAGGAGCAGGCCATCAGCAGGGCCACCAGGTGACAGCTCCAGTACTGTCCCATACTGTCCCAATGTCCCATACATATTGCTGCGTGCTTCCAGCCCCCAGGATTCATGGGCTTTGTGCCTTGTGGCCAGTTCCTGGTTGGCACAGGGTGATAGCCACCAACCTGGATCTGCTTGACTTTAGCCAGATAACCCCAAAGAAGACCTCAGCAGCTGCAAGCCCTATAGGAGCAATCCCAAATCCAGCCTCTGACACCTTAACCACCCCTTTCTGCCTCCCCTGCATCCAAGGCTACCCCAGCAACAAGCATCCCGTGAGCTGCTCAGTGTCAGTGCCCACAATGCAGGCAGCTGAAAATCCCCTTTCCTGCCCCAGGGCTGACTCAACACCCTGGGGGCTGTTTGCCAGCACATGGTCCCCTTCCTCATTTGAGCCAGCCAGTGCATGTGGGGGGAGCAGCCTGGCTCCATGGAACTTGTAAACAGCCCTGACCATTGCCCCCTCCCTGATCTTAATAAAAGTAGCCCATGTAAAAGCCCTGGCTGCTCTGTGCTTCTCCAGGCCACGACAGGGGTTTATGCTGCTTCACTGGCACATATTTTCCAGCAGTTTTGATGCACTGCAGACATGCAGATCATTTGTCCACACAGATGCAGCAAACTCCAGAGTGGTGTTCTTCCAGCAAAGGCTGGAGCTCCAAGCAGAGTTATTTCCTTCTCCTTTTCAGCAGCTGAGAAGTAAAGAGAAGAGGTGACTCTTGGGGTTCACAGTGGAACTGGAGGCCCAGAGTTTGTTGTGAGTCTAAGTTTATCCTGCAGTCTAAGTTTAATCCCTGCAGTCCTTCCTTGTGAGTGACCCATAGCCACTGAAACTCATGGCCAGGTTGTCCCAGCCCACAACCTCTCCTTCACCTTCACCTTCACCTTCACCTTCACCTTCACCTTCACCTTCACCTTCACCTTCACCTTCACCTTCACCTTCACTTTCACCTTCACCTTCCCATGACCCAGGAGAAGCAGATTCCAGGCTGAAATGGTGTCTTCTCCTGTCTGAAACCTGCTTGGGTCCCTGCAAGCGACCCACAAGGAATCCCAAACTGCGCTGCCTCCCCACAACATATCAGCATCTGTAGTGCCCAGTCCCCCAACCCCTCAGGCCTGAACTGACAGGTTGGATTGCTGGGGGCAACCTATCTCCCACTGAAGGTCTGGTGTAGGCTGTGGTGAATGCAGGAGAAAGCCCGGAGTGCAGTGTCCCAGCACAGGTAACCCTCAGACCCTTCCCAGGGATACGCTGAAATCAGATTCTGGGTAAGCAGGGAGCTCAATCAGCACCTTTTTTATTAATATGCATCATAAATAAAGAAATAAATAAAGGCGAGACACCTCATTCTAACAGGGAAATACAAATTAAATACGGTGCAACATCCGCTAAGCGATGTACAAGCAGGAGGTAACCTAGCAAGACCAGGGCCCCTTGCCATGGTGAAGCCAGCCCAGGCACGATGCTGTGAACAGCGTCAAGCCGGCCATGGCACCAAATACTGGCATGGCCTTTCATTAACACTGTTCCCCACCTGACAGGCAGGTGAAGATCCCCACTACAGCAGGCGGCATGAACATGGCAAGGAAGGGGTTGAGTGGCATTGCCTCTACCAAGGACCCCAGGACCTCCAGTATCCCCTTGTGTTTGTGCACAACACTTATCCCCCCCACCCCATGGCACTGCTCAGCAAGACCAGAAACCCTGTGCCAAAGGGAGCACCACCCCTCCCGCCCCAGGCCCCCCAGCTCCCTCTAGGAGCACCCCCAATCTACTCACTGGAAGCACTGCCCCCAAATCCCTAGCCCAGTCATTCACTGCCCTCATTCCCTCCCCTCCAGTGCCCCTCCACTGAGCCTCCCAGGGCTTCCCAGGCACTGGTTCCCTGCTCAGTGTGGAGGGCACAGGGCCTCCCCCCAAAGCACCCATCTCTGCACAGGGTGGCACTACCCATCCTGGACCTACGTAACACTGAACGTCCCCGTGCCTTCCTCACAACCCCACACACCCCTTTGCTCCACACGCACACATCTACCCCGTCCCCCTCCCCTGGCTGTGGCCATGCACAGCCCCAGCCCTGCAGAGTGGCACTGCCAGGCTGCTTGTCCCAGTACAACCCACCAGGAACCACTGCAGCACGCTAGGACCGGGATACTCCAGTGTGGGGGAGCCTACCTTTCAGTGCTCCATCCAACACAACCCCTCATCCCAGGCTTGCAGGGACCCTGCCAACGCAGGGTGCTCCCGCCCCTGTGGCTGAGGATGCCAGGGATGCTGGAGGCTGCAGACTGCACTGCCAACCCCAGGGAGGGGATGGCTAGCATCCTGCCCCCTCCAGCATCCAACAGCTGGGCAGCGCTGCCCTGGCAGGGACTGCTTGGGTTCCTGTAATGTACAAGTCCATGGCCTGTGGGTGCTGGAGCCAGTGTGGGGCGGAGGGGGGGGTCAGGCAGTCCCTGGTGTGGCTGCATGCATGGCGATGCCTGGCAATATGATGTGCAGCTCGCAGAAGACCCAGGGGGGCTAAGTTGGCCTTTGGCAGCTGCACAAGGAGGAGCAAGAAGGAACCACCTACGGTTACTGTATTCTGTAATGGCAGGAAAGGTAAGAAACTAGCAAGAAGCTGTGTTTGTTCCTCTGACAGGGTAGGCTACCCCAGAGGAGCCTCAGCATCCCAGGGAACTGTGCTTGGCCTCCTATAGGTGTCAATAGTCCTCGTCCTCGGGGTGGGTGACGTACATGATGGGCACCAGTCCCTTCTCGGAGCCAAGGCTGCACTGCAGCCAGTCACCGTCCACCTTGGAGATGACTTGCAGAATATCCCCTTTGTTGAAGCTCAGTTGTCCTGCCTCAGTGGCAATGTGATGGCAAAGAGCTTTCACCTCACTGCAGGCAGAAGGAAAGTAGGGTTAGCTCACCTCAGGACACTCATCCCACCCAGGGACCACCACAGGCCCCGAGGAGAGAGGAAAACACTCCCTGCTTCCCTTCCAGCCAGGCTCCCTGCTGCCCCCCCTCCCCAGCTCCCCATCACCTGCAGATTGTGGCGTTGTGATGGGTGAATGCACAAGCTGCATCACTGCCCCAAACCTTCCCTGGTCCACGACTACGAAGGGGGTCAGGCAAACTGCAACAAGTAGAGCCGTGCCACCCTCAACCTACCACATCCCCAGCACCTGCAGGATTGACTGCTTGGTGTCACTCACCAGGTAGGGTGAGGAGACATCCCCCGGGCCGGTCGTGCCACAGCGGGTGCCTCAGGTGGTTCTGGATGGGGAGGGTCTGGCTCCGGGGCTGCTTCACGCCACATGCTAGCCCCAACTGTCTGGGCCACCAGCTGGAACACAGACTTGTCCAAGCTCAGCCAGCCAGAGGGCAGCCTGGAAGGAGGAGACAGAAGCGGTCAGTGGCAGCAAAGCGCACCTGGGGAAGCAGAGCAGCTGCTCTCATGGCAAGGTCTTGCCTTACAGGTTTGGCTTCATGCACAAAGTGTACTGCTAGCTCTCCAGACAGGGAGAGCTCAGCTGTAACACCATGGCCTAGACTGGGAAGGACATTTCTAGTGGTCATTTTCAGGAGCAGTAAAGGTGTATAGAGGGAGAGGCAGTGCAGGGAGGTCTCAGCTACTGGGGGCAACTCCCCCTCACCTGTTTTGGACAACAGGGATGGCTCCATGTTCCGCTCTCAGTATATGGTTTTGGGAGGGATGAGGTGATGATGGGGCCATGTAGCAGGGTTTAGATGCCAAGGCAGTGGTAGAGCTCAAGTAGAAGAGGAAAGCCTATGAAATGGACTGAGCAAGGGTATGGGAGGAATTAAGGCAGGCTGGCAGGGTTGAGCAGGGTTACAGACCCTTGAGATACCACCATGGTGCAGCCCAGTGGTCAGCTATCGGCCTAACTTCCACCTGTACTGCCACACTCCTGGTTAACCAGCCCTTCTCAGCCCCAAAACACCCCTGCCCTTACCTGTTTGGTTGCCTGGGCTCTTTTTGTACCTTCCTGGACCCAAACAAGTGTCCCCACTTGATGGGCTGGCTGCCCTCTGATGCACTGGTGTTCCTGTCTTCTTGGGGGACTGCTGCTGCTGCTGCTCCCACTCTTTGCTGGGTTTCCTTCTCCTTGCTGCGCTTCAGCTCTGTGAGCACAGAGTCTGGGGGGCTGCCCATCCAGAAGGGCCAGCTCCGTTCCTTCACCTCTTCGCCGACCACTACATGCTGGGGCTTTTCCAAGGGCTCTTCCACAGCTTCAGGACTTAGCTTTCTGGCTACCGTGGGCCTCTCCTCCAAGGTGCCCTCAGCAATGGGACAAGCTTCTGCACCCTCCACCACTCCTTCTCGGGGAGGTGGTGCCTTGTGGGTCTCCACTGACCTGGGCGCAGGATTCAAAGCCGCCTTCTTCTTCTCAGAGCGGATGAACTTCGAGCCTTCGGCCGAGCCCTCAATATAAATCTGAGAGGTTTGCATGAGCTGGTACCACCAGCCTGCCTGCTTGTCCTTCTTCCCCTCCCATGTGCTCTCTTGCATCTTACTCTGCTCTTCCTCCCTATCACCTTCTCCACAAGAGGCCCCCACTCCCTTGACCCTCTTCTCACTCAGAGCTTGCTGTGGGCTGTGCCCTGGTGAGATGTCACCATCTCTGGCACCCCCTTGGCACGTTTCAGGGGCAGTGCTGCAGCCGTCAGGATCCTCGCTGCTGCCCCGGGTCCGCATCAGCTGCAGGGTGGAGTGCACAGAAAGCAGCAGGTCCTGCTTCACACGCAGAAGCTCCTTTTGCTGCTGCTGCTCTTTGCCCATCTGCATCAGGTGGTGCTCGAAGAGGAGGTCCAGGTTGAAGGGCAGCAGGGAGAGAGGCTGGAGCAGGAGCAGGAGCTCCTCAAAAAGAGGCTGGCACACACTGTGAGACAGGCACAAGAAGCCCACTGGCTGATAGTGTGCCAGGATGATATCTGTAGGGAAACAGACGTGAATTAGAGGAGATGCTCTTGCCACCATTGCCAAGCCACCATGAAGCTGCTGGAGCTACAAGGAAAGAAGATGGACACCAATTTTTGGTGAAAGTGTGAGGCTCAGGCCTGGGTCAAGAAGCACCTGGTGCTCTGTGAGCTCTCAAGAAACTGGCCCAGACAGAGCTTTCCTGTTGTGCCTGAAGCCAGGACCTGCCTGGCAAACTACCAACCAAGATGACCTCTGCCACCAAATGCCGTGGAAGTAGAACAGGAATAAAGTGCATTAAAGGGTTGTCACATGTGAAAATTCTATTCTTCAACTTCTGCAGATGAACAAGGAGCTGCAGATATGGGCAGTACCAGTCCCCTGCAGATAGAGGTGTCAGGGACAGCTGAGTACAATCTTTCCAGGGACCTGTCAGGGCTGAACTGTGGATCTTAGCAGAGAATTAACTAGCATTTTGATCTGTGGCATTCATTGTTCACTTGATTTGACCACATCTGCACTACCCCTCTGCCCTGCTCTATTGTCAGGTCTCACTACCTGACAAGCAGAGAGAGGGCTGGGAATGGGATTTGTGGCCCAAGCCTGGTGAGATAGCAAATTTACACCACAGATAGGACTTGCACCTTACCTCCAACTCCTCTGCTTAGCTCTTATCACCCTGACAGCCCCAGCTTTTACTCACACTTCCAGCTCTTAATGATGGCTTGAAATACGTGGTTTTCTTCTGCTTCAGAAAGCCAGGATAAGCATAGATTCTATTCTATTCTATTCTATTCTATTCTATTCTATTCTATTCTATTCTATTCTATATTCTATTCTATTCTGTTCTGTTCTGCTATAAAACAGATACATCCAGTAAAACCTGCTTTTAGTTTGTCAGGTTTTCCTTTCCATTTCTTTCATTTCCTGTGCCTGAAGAGTTTCAGGTAAGTGTGCATATCTCCGGGCACACCAAACTCTCAGGCACTGTGCAGGGAGCACAGAATTTTGGGGAGGCCTAGGTCTGATCTCTGGCAGACAGACTGAGGGATCTGCACTGATAGCCTAGGGTAGTAGCTGCAGGTGGGAAAGAGAATGGAAGTCCAGGCTCAGGTGGAAGGAGCTGCATGGCACTTGGACTTCCTCCTGGGATTTCCCTGGTACATTGAGACAGTGTATGGCTAAGTCCTTCAACTCAGGGCAGAGAAGAGCAGGCCAAGCTGAGAGAGCAACAAGAGAAACAACATTTCCATCCCATGCTCTTTTTGTGTGCAGAATTTGGCTCCCACTGCAGCCCACAGCCCTCAGGCTCTTACCTTCATGGTTGTAGAGGTGGTTGAACCAGAACTCCAGGGACCGGATACTGCAGTAATGGAAAATTAGCAGTGTAAGAAAGAAATAGTGAAGATCTATTCACCCCGTTCATCCTGTTCTGACACAAGAAGTGTGGCTGGAAAAGGGCATTTGCAAAGCATGAACTTGTGAACCTTAGGGAGAGGGTGGTGGCTCAGTCCCATCGGCATGCCCTGATCGCAGACACCCAGCCTGCCACCAAACATCTACACGGCTTTACATGTGCAACTGTAACTCCTAACAACCATGTTTCCAGCAATATTCCTCACTATTCTGCTCCTGTGTCCTTGGTAGAGCTTTGTTTTGCTGAGAAGAGGCTGCTGTGGAAGAGGCAAATAATCTACAAAACTAAAACTAGTGCTGGTGGCTCAGCCCAAAATATGCTGGTATCCTGTGCCAGCAGGGGAGAGCTGGGTCACCCTGTGTGGGGAGAGGAGGGCAGAGCTTGTTCCTGCCTGCAGGAGTTTTACAGCATCTGGAGATCTTGGGAACTCTTGCCAGAGTTCTTGCTGACCACCAGAGAGGAGCAGGGAAACACTGTCCTAGCAGCATTTATCCCTTCACCCACAGAAATGTATCGCTGCCTTTCTCTGTTAAACACAGCATAGTGTGCACTCTCCTTATCCAAACTGGAAGTCTGGAGTCCTAGACCAGGGAAATTTCTCCTTCAGAGCTTCATGCCTTGGGATCCACTGCAGCTCCAGGAAACAGTTGTTTAAAGATGGATTTCCAAGAGTAATCATGCATATGTTATATCTAACCTCATATGAAGATGGACAGACAGAGTTTTCTCACCGAATGTTTCAGGGCTAAAACAGACTGGCCCTCTTCCTCAGCTGGCTACAGCTACTCAGTCCTGACCTGTAAGGGGAGGGTTTGAATCCTGGAGTTCCCTGAGGCTTAGAGCTTCTACCTTTCCTTCCCTACTTCTTGGAGGTGGCTTCCCAGATTCTTAAGTTTTTTTTGTCGTCAACCATGCCTGCCTGCAGTCACAGACCAACAGCTGCTGCCAGCCCTTGACAGGGACATGCAGCCACCCCAGGGGTCCTGCTTACTTGAGGAGGCCGAAGATGAATGCATTGAACCTCATGGTGTGGTTGGTGAGCTCTGTGTACTGGCTGATCTTGCTGTAGAGGCTGTGCAGCAACTTTGTAGAGGGGCCTATGGAGAGAAACAAATGGTTGAGATTAGTTGTGGTGGGCAAAGCCAAAACTTCACCACAGGACGGAGCATCAAGGCAAGACAGAGGTTGTCTGGGTGTCCATGTCTGTGTGTGCTTTGCCTCTCCACCACACTCACTCCATCCCAACACTTAGACTACACATGGGAGATGGGTTGTGGTCCATCCCAGACTGCCACTTCAAAACTCTGGGAGAGTTTCAATCCCACAAGGACCTGCCTCCCACACTTCAGTGACAATTGCAGCCATTGGCTCACAATCAGCAGGTAAGAGAATATTGTGGTGCGTGCTTATAATTTGGGGTGTCTGCAATCATAGAGATAACCCCAGAGCTGAAGATTTGCCATAATCCAACTAAGAGGCTTCCCAGTATGATGCAGAAACCAATGTGGAATTAATTTTGTTGGGGTTTTTTTTCTTCTTTTTTTAATTGTTTTGGCCTGTAATGGGAGAATTTGCAAATTTCAGGGGAAATGCCCCAATTCTGTTTGGGCAGAATAGTGCAGTGTCTCTCCCTTCTGGCAAGGGACGGTCGACGTGCACCCTGTTCCATGCAGGAAAATGTGTGTTCTGCACTCCCATCCTTAGAGCCAGCCTTCCCCAGCACCTCCCAACAACAACTACCACAGAGCTGCAGGCACTGCTGCACATCCATACCTAGCTGGGTGGATGCCTCCACCACGCTCCAGGGGATGTTCCTCCTCTGGCCAATGATCATGTCCAGGACATAAGCCTTGAGCCCATCACTCAGAATGTCCCGGACAGCTGGGCACAGGTATTTCAGGATGAGATGCCCCACATTGGGGCTCACGGAGCTGTTTCCAAGTTTGGCCTAATGGATAACAGGCAACAGGGAGAGTGTTGGTAACTGTTTTCAAGGTAGAGATGCATGGAAACAGTTCAGGCCCACTTGTCTACTACAAACAAGCAACATCTAGGCTCAGCAGCACCTTGAACATGCAGGGTCTTTGCTTTCACTCCTGATACTTCATACACCAGTTCTGGATTGCTTTGTGCAAGGTCTTCCAACAGCTGTCATTCCTTGCTTGGGAAGAGGATATCCCAGTTAGAAGGGATGACAGATTCTCCCAAAATGTGTAACCAGGCTCTCCCGCTGGAGGAAGAAAAGAGCTGGGGATTTTCCTGCTGCTGTAGATCTTCTCCTTGCTAATTTTGGAGCAGGAAGCACCAAGCCACATAGAACTACTAGCATTGAGGGGTTAAGGAACACTTAACTCAGTGACATGTCAAGCTCTAACTCCTAGGGATTACTATAAATGAACAGGGTGAGGGCAAAATGCATGGCCAGAGCTCAGACTGAGGTGAAGAGGAAGCATATAAGAGCCCAGCACCAGCAGAGCAGGGACATATTCTGCTGTTTACAGTCTTTGAGCTGCCAAGGGGTCTATCCATATGGGTCAGGCAATGGTGTTCAGGGCACAGATTTTACCATCTGAGCTGGAATTATACTGACCAGTTGGCACAGGTTCACAAAAGCCCTGAACTGAAACTGAACTTGGCTCAGGAATAATCCTGTCAGATCCACTGAGCATGGCAGCAAGGGATGGATGCTGCCTTTTGACAGGTGAATGCTCAGCCCCTGGCATACTGACACCTAAAGAAACCCAGGGTTAAAACCACAGCATTGTCTGATAAGCAAAGTAATGGGGGAATGTTGCAATTATTCCCCAAACTTACACTGTTAAGAACTGGAAATCCACAGTGAAAAGTGGGAATCCACAGTAAAAAGCCGTGGGAATCTCAAACGCTCCAGTTATGTTGCAGAGCAATCTCTGCATCAGCAACAGCCGTAATTAGGGGAAAATTACTCTGGGCTCTGAGATAAGATTGAATGGTTTTGGAATCTGTCCCAGTCAGGTTTCTCCTTGGGCACAGCATGCCAGGGGAGTTGTCATGTCCAAACAGTGTCACAGCGCTGCCCAGAGTTGCCTGACTGAAGGCGAGCATTCAGCATTGAGAGGAGGCACCACAAACACACTGGGTGTCACAGGACTGCAAACAATGCCTGGTACAAACAGAAGCAAAATTGCTCTGCTTCTGTGTTATTCCAGAAATGGAGGAATGCGGGGGTTGCAGGCCAAAGACAGCTAGCCCCATGTCGCCCTGAGATTAAGCCTTCAGATTTGTTTTGAAAACTTGTTCTTGTTTTGAAAAGTCACTCTGGAGTTCCCACGAAATCCTTCATAAACAAGATGTGTTTCTTTAACTGTCTTTCTTGTTTTTCATTCCATTCATGATAGAAGAGGTTTTGATGGACTTCTGTCCAAACCAATGGAGATGGATAGGAGATGATCTCCCTATCCAATCCACGAGGTCTCAAAGAATTGTATAAAAGCTGTGAAAAATAAAACTTCCTTCTTCTTCTGACACCTCAACCTGTGTGTGTGTGTGTGTGTGTGTGTCTGTTTGTGCTCTCGAGTAACAAGACCCAGGGCAACCTAGATGCACTTCTGCATTATTCCAGAAATGGGAAATGAGGGCAGCCCAGGCCTAACACAGCCAGCCCCATAAATGCATTCTGAGTACACTAATGTATTCATGGTAAGGGCTACCATGGGGGTGACCAACTGCCCCAGATGGGCAAAGACTGATGCACTTTTTTATCATTATTGAGCCATGTGAGACATTAAGAGATGGGGAACACTGCACTGCGTCCTGGCACCAGTGCCAGGCCAGAGTCATGCGACATGAGGAGGGGGGAGACACATCTCCCCAGTGTGTGAGAAAAAAAAGCTGGGGTGCTCCATCAGACCAGAAGGGTGGCTGGTCTGGTATTTTTTCTTATAAAGAGCCATAGCAAGTACATAAGAAAGAGTTAAACCAGAGCAAACATATATAATACTTGCCTTTTACACTTTCACAGCCTACAACTACTTTCAACTCAGACTCTAAGATGGACATTATTCCTAAGTGTTTACTAAACATCAGTGAATTTCCCTTCCCTGTGTTTTTCTGATCTTCCTTTAAATACATGTGCTTACTGCATTATGCAGCAGGAATTGTCACAGATTTACTATCTACTGCATGGTGTGCCATCACCTTTGTTGGGCTTGTTCTTGGTACTCCTGTCTTTGTTAGATACCCTGGAGTTTTTGACTGGAAGAGAATGGAGAAGCAATCTTGCTCCATACTCTCTGTGTCACTCAGAATGCTGGATAGTAAACATACCTTCACCCCTGGATCCCTGCTGGTTCCAAAGTGAGCCACAATCAGGTCAACAGCAGTGTTGATAGCCTTCACCAGACCTAGAGGGAAACAGTAGGTCAGAGAGCTGCCTGAGTGGCTGCTGGGACAGACACCGACAAAACACTCCTTGAAGCAATCAGCCAGGGGCACTGCAAGCCCATGTCTACACACAAGCCCTCTCTGCTAAAAAACATGCAGAGACTCCCCTAAATCCTCACCACAACTGTCCCTGCTGGTTCCAGCACTCACCTATCAGCCTGACAGTAGGATGACCTGTCAATACTCCCAAGGGACAGGGACCATCACCTCTACACCCAACCCCTGAGGCAGAAGAGATGGGATCTGAGGCAATGAGTCTTTAGCTGCCTCGATGCCACATGGTGGCAGAACAGAAGCCTTGCATTTGGCAGGTTCTGTAATGACTTTCAGTAGCAACCCAGTGGTGTGTAATCTGACACATGCTTAATGTGAGAACAGAACTGAAACAGAAGGGAAAGCTGCCACCTGGTAATAATGAGCACATAGATGGCAAAGGCATGAGAACCTTTCTGCACATCCTTTGCCCCTGAAATGATAACAAATCAGCTGTCAAATACCCCATCCCCAACCCTCCCTTCTAGCACGGATCTCACCACAGCCATATCTTGTCCTGCTCTGGAGTCCTTTCTCCCACCTTTTTACAGAATTGATATAATTTTATATTACTTATATAGGTTTGAACAGATGTTTTACCTTGATTACAAGATCTCAGGTTAGAACATCTGCAACATCACACAGATACACACAGGTCTACCCTGGTATGCAGAGCCTGAGGTGGCAGGAGGCCCTGCCTTAGGGTCACACTCCTGTGCCTTTCTCCTCTCTCTGCCCATTCCTGTGCACCCAAGATCCTTTCTAATCATATTTCCTGGCACAAGCAGCTCAAGCACACTCTGTGGCACATTTCATGGTCCACCACAGCTGCAGGGACTCACCCTTCTTCTGCAGCAAGTCGATGGAGATGGACTCTGTGTTGCCATCTGGGGAGAGGCAGAACTCAGCAGGGGGTTTCTCCGCTAGTGAGAAGTAGTCGGGGAAAAAGTCATTGTAGGTAAGCTGGAGTTGCCTCATAGACTGTCCTGCAGGGACAACAAAGAAGGGACAAGGATCAGCCCCAGTCCCTCACCCCTAAGTCTCTTTCATGTTGTTTGCTCTTCCCAGAAGCAACCTGCACCAGAAATAGTCTTCACACCAGCCTGTCCTCTGCTGGGACAGCAAGGCTACAGGCTTGTTCCTGCCCCAGCACTGGTTTGCAATATGTGCTTGAACAATTGGCCTCCCCAATATCCACCTCCAGCTTGACTGGGGGCCCACAGGGTCTGGAGGATGCTGTGGGAGGTTCACTTTCATGGGCTGGGGCTAAGGGAAACCTTGCTGCACCAGACTTTCCACGCTGCTGCAAGCAGGGTAAGAGTCAGCACAGAGAAAATCATTACTTGTCACACACACAGGCACCCACAGGCAACAAACTACATGTTTGCTTCTTGTGCTCTGGGATGGCCTCTGTTTTCAAGGAGTGACATCCATGGGAGTTTTCTCATGTGCTTGACTTCCATCTGTTTGACACTGTGCTATGCATCTTCCCTTAAAGAAAGGGTGGAGAAACTCTTTGTGTTGGCAGAGTGCGGTCTAAGGCTTTGAGGAATTCCCTCCATGGCTTGAGGCTAGGCTGTAAAATGCTCTCCCTCTCACAGACAGACAACACTGCTCTCCCCACAGGACTCTCTGAAGGTTCAGTCAAAAGAAGCCTGCCCCTGTCAGCCCTTCCTGCAGAGGTTTTGGAGGACAGGGAAGATCTAAAGGGCAAAGCATGGAGAAGACAGAGTCCCACAAGGGCTTTAGTGTTGTCAGGTGCCCCGTGAAAGCTACAGCTCAGCACCCAGCACATGGTCTGGGCTGGGGAAGATGGTCAGGCACTGTGGGGCACAGACCCGAGATCTCCAAGGGCCCCCCCAACTCTTGTGTGAGACAAACTACAATCTGACCACAGCCCAGGAGCACTTCTTGAGGTCTAAACGTGCTCTTGGCTCATTCACTTTGCCCTTCAATCCAGCTCAGAGCTGGACCTGACTGCTCTCACCTCATGGAGAAGGGAGGCTCCACAAAGATTTGAAGCAATTTGCACCTTCTTCTTGAACCCTCCAGCCCCAATGGGAACAGATGTATCACCTCTCCTTCTCTGAGCAGGTAGAGCAGCGATGAATCCAAGCTTAACCCAAGCCCCAGGGAAACTGAACCTGAATCACCTCCCAAGACCCCCCAGCAGAAAGGTGGTGCGCACCGTTCAGCTTGCAGTGGAAATGGCTGGTGCTGAGAGTGCCAGGCAGCTCAAAGATGGGGTTGCCCCGGTTCAGCCGAGGCTCTTGCTGCCTCCTGTCCAGGCTGCCTGCTAAGCTGGGCAGCCCCGAAATGCGGTCCAGACCCAGGGGGTTCCTCCGCCTGTACTCCCGCCACTTCAGCGCTTGGGGGGAGAGGTGGTTCGCTGGGATGCCACGGGCAATGAGCACCAGACGGGACGACAAGGGCACACAGGAGGGTGCAGAAAGGAAACAGGAAAAGAGAGGAAGAGAAAGGAGGAGGACAGAGAAAGAGAAACAGCACATTACTCAGAGGTCCAGCAGCAATTCAGGACATTAGCACATGCACATGGAGACAGGTGGAGGTCGCTGCCTGGCAGAGCAGGCCAGGAGCTTGCATGCCCTCGTGGCTGCAGGCATCGAGGCAGCAGGTTTGGGGTGCAAGCACCTGGCATGGGGTGCTGTAAGATCAGCAGCCTGCACTGCCCTCTCTGGAGACATGGTGTAGGAGTTGGAACTGGAGGGACATGCTCTTAATGTAGGTCTTCCTGCAGCACCCAGGTGGAATTTTATCCCGGTCTGTGGCTATAAGAAATGGTGGTACTATAGGGAGCAGCCATAGCTGTAGAGAGCTGGAGATGCTCCAGACTAACAGGTCCTGGAGGATGGGTACCTACCATTGACAGGCCGTATTCCCATGCTGCTCAGGGGACCAGAGCTGCTGGTCTCACTGCCACTTCTCCAGTGGGAATCTGCATGGCCTCCTACTCTGCTCATGGACATGCCACCCACCGAGAGGGGCGGGAGGGACCCACTGTGCAGTCGGTATTCAGAGAGTGGTGGGCTTGGCTCCAGCAGGGCCTCCTTCTTGGGAATCAGCTTGGGGTTCTCCTTTTGCCTCAGGGTGTCAGCTTTGGTGGCTTTGGAGGGCTGCATGGCACTGACAGCAGGGGATGACCTTGTGGGAAGCAGGTTGGCAGAGATGGGGCAGGACCTGCTTCTGGGGGGCTGGCTCTCTTCAGCTCTCTCTGCAGTGGGCGAGGAAGACGAGTCCACGCTTTGGAAGAAAGGCACGTTGCAGCGCACGGGGGAGTAACTGCCCAGCGGGGATGGACGGGTCGTTTCGGGGCCAGGCTTCTTGATGCCCCCATCACTGCGTGAGGCAGCTCCGTCTGCTGAGCGCTGGGTCACGAGCGTGCCATGGGCTTGGCTCCCCGCCACTGCCGCCTGCTCTGCCGAGGTGGCCAAGGCTGAGGACTGGGAGCTGGAGATCTGCTGGCTGGCAGGCCGGTTGCTGGACAAGCTGTAGAGCTGGGAAAGGCTGGAGGCAAAATGGCTGTGCAGGGCACGTGCCTTGGGTGGCTTGCTGAAATGGTGCTGAAAAACAAAGGGCTGGATGGGCAGTGTGGTGGGACGCTGGTCCTTGCTGTAGCGTACTACAGGCTTGCTGTCTGTGCCACCACCTTCAGGGAGAGAAAGGGGAAGAAAGTGTGAGGATGGGCAGAGCGACAATCATCCTCAGCCAAGCAGATTATGGCAAAAGGAAATGTGCTCTCTGTTGCAGGAGGAAGAGGGTGAGCTAGAGGCCAGTTACAGAGTGGTTCAAGTCTGAACTGGTTACTCACACCAAGAGCTGGCAAGATAAATGTATGTGGCCCCAAATGCAGATTTTCCAGCTGTCTGCAAGAGAAGAGCACTGCACCAGGAGTTTGTCTGTCCTGGTAGGATCACCAGCTTCACCTCCATTCCCAATCCCTTGTCCCCTGGACATCACAAAGCCATGGGGTGAGGTGCCTGCCCTTGAGCTGCCTCTGCCCAAGCGGTACCACAAAGTCAAGGCCCAACACTTTGTGGTACAGTCAGATTTCTTATCTGAAAGGATCTGACTGTTCCCTCCCACATGCTCTGCAGACTCGCACAGCCCAGCACAAACATTACATGCAATAGCACTGCAGCTCTGCATCCCACATCGCAATGTATTGCTGCTGTTGCAAAGGGTGCCTGCTTCCCCTTCTCCCTCCCTCTTCTTTCTCCTGTAACTGTCCCCTCTTTGGAACAAAGAGCTTCCTTCCTGTCCCTGCCTCTACCAGACCTAAGCAGGACATTCCCAACATCATGCCTCCAATCCTGGCAAGTGCCAGTCTGCTCCAGCAAATGATGTTCTGGGATGTCCTGTGGGAGTGTGATGGGCTGATCTCAATGTGTACATGCCTCCAGCTCCCGATGGGGCCACAAACATCCCGAGGGACACAGCTGAAGTGTGACACACTGTGCATTCAGTGCAGAACACATACAGAACTGGATTCACACGTGGGGCTGACTGAGAGCCCTGATCAGCCCGGGTGTTACGCGCTGCCTGTGGGATATTCCAGACCTTTCTCCCTGTAGCCAGCTTTTAGCAGGGCTTGCTTTCCCTCTAGTCCCTCTCAGAGCCTCTGGGCTTGCATGGTGCTCTGAGCTGGAGCAAGGCAGATACGCCTCCATCTCCAGCTGCCGGCAGAAGCTCCCTGCACAGCCCTGGTGCCTGCCTTGCTGTCAGTGCAGAGGGAGGGATCCCATCAGAGTGGTGGGCAGCAGCTGCTGGAATATGTTACCCTGAGAGCTCCTGTCTGCCCCCTCCTGCCTGAGCAGAGGCTGCTCCTTCCAAGCCCTCCCTCTGAAGCTGAGAGGGCTGCTCCCATGCTGCCCTCTCCCAGCAGAGACCTGCCTTCACTGCCATCCCACACCAAACACACATTCAAGGCTCAATGAACAAACAGGATAATAGCTAAATAACTTTTGCTCCAAAGGCCAAAATCTCTCCCACCTCTGCCATGGCAATAAACCACAAGTTTCTACCTCCTGCCAGAAATTTTCAGGATATTAAGTGGAGACAGTCTGTTTTTTGACATGGTAGGGGCTATTTACTGCAGTGGTCTGCACAGAGGCATTTTAGAAGGGCTTTTGCCTGTGAAGCAGATATAAGACCTGCCTAGAGCAGAGACAGAGGTCTCCCACAATTCTGGAGAAATGGCCATACCTCCAAAGGGAGTGTTGCACAGCTTCCTCATGAGGACAAGTGACAGCAGTATCAAGGTGGAAAACAACTCACATATTACAGGCTTCCCTACAGAGGTTAGTGTCACAATGGCTCTCCAGGGGAACCTTTGCTGCAATCCACAGCACTGTAGAGGACAAGGATATTCTAGCAGAGACACACAGGTTAGACTCTGCAGGACTCACACTATAAGTCCTAGCAGAAACTGTGTGAGATTCCTGAACCTGCATGGAAAGGAGACTGCTGGCTATGCCTCTTCCCTCTCCCCCTCTGCCCCAAATAGCTCCAAAAAAAGAAAGGCTGTGACTATGACTCTGCTGAGCATCTTCACGTCTCTGACTTAGGAGCTAAGGGCAGGTGATTCTTATGGACAAGCACAGTAAATTCTCTGTAAGGGATACAACCCTTCAAGCTGCACAGACTCTCTCAGTGTCAATGCTATGTCCTTGTTTACATGATATGAAAGGTTTGAACAAAATCTCAGGAGGCTTCAGAAATACAGGGAACATGTACACTGATATGAGACTGAAACAAGCACAGCAAGGCCTTGTCCCAGAGACTGGCAGACCAGGAACCAAACTGCACAGGCACTGGTGTGCCTATCCTATCACCATGCAGGTTCCTGCTGCTCCCCTCATATCCCAAAGAGCTGCCTTCCTTTTTACTTATCCCTTCTGCCTAGTTTGGCTCCTTACCGTCTGCTCGGGCTCTAACATCTTTTTGTCCGTGGCCACTGGCAGAGCCACCCGAGAAGCTGGCATCTGCCTCCGTCAGCAGGGAGAGAGAGGCTTGCTCACCTGCCCCATGCCCACTGGGGACCTTCTCACTGGAGACCGAGTCTTTGGTGGAACACAAAGCCTGGCTGTCCCCAAAAGCATGATTCAAACAGAAGCCCTCACAGCTCCGGTTCAGGCCGTGGATGAAGGGCATGGGTGGAAGACTCTGGCTGCGCCGAGCTCTTTCTTCAAGGAAGGTTGGGCAATCCCGCTGAGTCTCAGGGATTGGAGAGAACTCCAGGGAAGAATCACCACTAGAGCGGAGTGGTGGGGAGGTGCCATTTTTTTTCCGTCCTTTAGCCAGTTCAGCGAACGATGTCACCCTCTTGGGGGGAGAGCTCTGGATGGGTATTGCTGGACTTTCACTCAGCTTGACTGGACAGCTCACCATGCACTCCAAAGACCCCAGCTTGCTGCCAGGACTCCTGTCCAGGTTCTGGTCATAGCTCCTGGAGCGCTGCCGGCTTGTGTTGAGGTTTGGTGGTGACACATTGACATAGACCTGACCCTCAATCATGTTCTGGCTGGAGTCTCCCTTTGGCTCCCCTTCACTGCACTCTGCGTTGCCTTCTTCTTGTCTCAGGTCAGGCCTTCTGAACAGATAGTATTCTGTGGGCTGGGCTGGGCTACCCTTGGTCTGGTCTTCTGAGCAGCTAGTTATGGAAGATCCTGCGGGGCTGGGGGATGACTGGGAAGACAAGTCACATGTGACTAACTTATAGTAATTCTGAGTAGCCACAACGAGCCGTGCTTGGCTCTGGAAGCAGGCAGTGAGGTCTGAGCTCTCTGATGTGCAAGGCTCACAGTGGAGGTGGTAGGAGTTGCAGTTAGCATCGAGGACAGGTGAAGAGGAGTGTTGACACCCACACACCTTTCCCGAACTCTCTGGGTTATGCGACTCGCAAGACATCTTGGATTCAGTGGGTGATGAATGTAAATCCAGGTAAAAAGCTCCTGTGTCTGAGTGGCTGCAGAAGGAAGAGTCACAGGACAGGTTAGCTGAATTCAGGTTGGATTGAGACTGGCCATTCATTTTGTTGTAGAGTGCACTGAAGTTCACCAGGACCCCATCAGAGCTGTTGCAAGAAGAGTCACTGATGTAGCCCATCTGTTGGTCAATCACTTCAGACTGACTTGAAGAACTGTAGCAGCGACAGTGCTGGATCTCCGAGCTGGAACAACTGCATGTCCTGTGCAGGGTGTCCTGATTCCGCAGCGATTCACCCGTGTTCTGGTTCCACTCCTGGTCACCACTGTCGAAGAAGCTGGAGGAGCTGCCACGATGGCAGCTGCATTCATCCAGCTCCATGCGTTCCGAGGCCTGGTGGCACCTGTTAGCGTTGTTCCTCTTCTGGATGTCGTCACTGCTGAGTTTGTCCTCTTGCCCATCCACCACACCAGACCGGCTGGCCATGTTCCAGGATTTCACAATGTGGTTGGAGTCGTGGAGGTGGAAAGGGGGCAAGGCCAGATCCTGCAGATTGAAGGGAGGTTTGCCATCGACAAGTGAGTTGTGAAGGTGGAAAGATTTTTGACCCAAGTCATCCCCAAAAATGCTGAGGTCTTCACCCTCACTCAGCAGGAAAGGGTTGTGTCGCTTACTGACACTAGGGACAATCAGATCCCTTGCTTTTCTTTCTTTGTTGTCTGAGGCCTCTGCTGAGGTTTCAGAGGTCTGGAGAAAGCTGCTGTACACCAAAGAGTCAGTCTGTGAGAGATCTCTGTCTGGAAGGGCAGAGGTCCGTGTAATGCTGAGCTCTGGCTGGCAGAAAGGATTGGTCCTTTTGCTCACGGAGCAGCACTGTCTATCGGGGACCTGGCAATGCACCAGGGGAATGTGATGGACAATCAGTGTCTCGCCAGTCAGTTTGGGTGGACTATCCATGGTGAGGAATACTCTTCAGGGCATCAGTGAAGCTGGTACCACCCATGAACATGTACGGCTGCACATGAGAGGCAGGGAGGACACTTCTCATGAGGGAATTCAGATACCTACAGAGAGACAAAATCACAAAGGAAGTCACCTCTTGGGAAAGGCAGTGACTATTTAAGGCATCCTTGGTTTGACTGAAGATTTCATGCTTTGACAAGGATCAAACAGACTGGTTCCTCGTCAGCACAAGTACCTGAGCACAAGGTCCTTCTTCTGGGAAACAAACCACCACAATGTAAAACAAACATGTTACCCTCCCTGCAGGCTCCTGGGACAACCTTTGTGATCCCACCTGACCCCTCTCGAAGTTACCTGAAGAGAGTAACTGATTTCAGTCAAGTGGCCAAAGGGCCCTAGAGGCTTTGGGCCAAACAAAGACCTCACTGCAGATGGCACTGTGTGCTCACAGGAGAACAGCGCAGGGTATGAAGTGAAGCACTGCACTCTGGTGAGAACAGTCTATCTTCTCACACTGCACTGGATTGGACGTCTCTGCTTCCCTTTAGATAGACTAAACTTTCCTTCAAGAACAGCAAGGTCTTGCAACAGACACACAGAACTCCAGGCAGAGACTGGAATGCAGGAGCAGACTGGAACAGAAAAGCAACAACAGTCATTCCTCTCCAAAATCCAGGAGACCCCATGAGGTCCTGAGCCCTTTTAATGGTGCCAGAGGAACATGCCAGAGTATGTAACTACTTATGCACACAAGGGCCTCTCTAGTGAAAGGGAGTGCATTACTCCAGTGAGGCCATGGGGAGCCACAGGCTTTGGTCAAATAGGTCCCATACAGCACACTGGCTTTTGCTGACCTTTTGCTCATGGTGAAGCCTCAGCTCAGACTGGTCCCTGCTGTGGTCTGGAAGGTGTTCATATCTCCCTGCCACATTATCTGTGGCATTCACCTGCTTGTCTTATTTCCTGCTGCACTTCACAACAGTGCGACTGCCCCAGGAGCTACATAGGCATAGGCAGGGCACTGCACAGGCAGGGCACTAAGAGCTCCACTCTCCCTCTGTTTGGTAAATAGCAGGTTCTCATAGAGCCAGCAGAATAACAAAATGGTTTGGACTGAAGGAACCTTAAAGAAATCCTGTTTCAACACCCCTGCCACAGGCATGGACACCTTGCCTGGAACCAGGTTGCTCAAAGCCCCATCCCACCTGGCCTTGAGTACTCCCAGCATCAAAAACTGGGTGTCAGCAATTTCTCTGAGTAACCCATTCCATTCTCGCCCCTCACAGCAAAGAATTTCTTCCTAAGATCTAATCTAAACCTGCCATCTTTCAGTTTAAAGCCTTTCCCCCTTGTCCTGTCACTCTCTTGTGTCAGGCTTGTGTCAAAAGTGCCTCTCCATCTTTTCTTGTAGATGTTCACCAGCATTTGATATGGGAGAGCAAAGAACAAACTCATTTCTCCCTCCCCACCTAACCCAGAGGTCCAGCCTGCAAGCACCTCCAGCACAGTCTGCAGGGAGTTTTCCTCCTCCTCTCCCTTCTACATATCAGATAATCCAACACAGACAAGTGCATGGGAGGGCAGCTAAGGCAGCAAGGAGAGGGAGAAAGCACAAAAGACAGCAGTGATCCAGGATGAGTCAGAGAGATTAAAAAATGACCTAGTGTTCTCACAGATCTACCACTTGTCTTGAAAACCTTGGCCCAAGCATCCTTGGTCAGCAATACACATCTTCTAACTGATCCAGGCATCCTCAGTGCTCACTTCACCCTGAAAACTGCCTCCTTGGATCCTGTTCTGGACTCGAGGATCCCCATTGCTGACTTTCAGACTCCAGAAAGTGGTAGGCATAGTGGCTTTTGCCTACTTTACCCCAGCATTTGTGGCTGTGGGGTAATAATGGATTTGGAGCAGACCTACAAAGGCACATGGGAGCCCAGGAGGGAAAGTGAGAAATGTGGGTTAAATGAAGTTAGAATAAGAGTGTAAGCAATGAGACAGCTACACAGAAACACCAGGAACTTCACATCTTTCAGCCTCAAGGTGTAAGAATAGCAATTAGAAGATGATAAAAATGATCAAAAGAAGTTCTTTCCTCCCACTCACAGCAGTGCTTCTCACAGACACAGGATGATGCTGGCAGGAAATTAAAACACAAAGATGGAAACAGAGCTAATGTTTACAGTAAACACCAATAATGCAAAAGTTAATGCTAACACCAGTGTCAGAGAACAGGCAGGCCTTCTGGTAGATGCTGCCAGAGACTCACATGGCCATGACTCTCACCTACATGTCTGCTTCTCCTGGCATGTTTCATCCAGGTTTAGGCTCTGAAGAAGATTACCTGGACCACTTGGACCACATCCAACGGGACTATTAATTGTGCAGCCCTAAACTCTCCCCCACCTGCAGTCTACCTAAAACCTCTATCAACCTTTGCACTCCTTTCAGCAACTCTTCTGTCTTAAAAGCCTTTGGCTCCTCTCCCACAGCTTCTGCCACAGAGGCTGATCTGTACTCAGCCTAGATCCTGGGGGACAGATTTTTTTCATCAAGGATTCCTAAGATCCCATTGCTCAAGATCCACTGTGGATAACAGCAGCTCCCGACCCCTTGCCTAGAGCACACATACACAACTACTAGAGTGGCATTCATGCCCCAGTTTGGACCTTGTGCACCACTGATGGCACAGCAGGAGGTCTGAGTTTATCTGAGTTTACTTCTATTTAACTCAGCAGATGCTTATCCTGCCTTCCCACCCCCACCTCACAAGCATTTGGGGGAAAAAAGCTGGTCCCCCAGTGCCTACCTACTCATGTAGCCCACCCCTGTCTTTGTTACTGCTCTTGTATCTGACTGTAATGCTCAGATCTCATCTCTCCACCAGGCTATGCTGTGTTTCGAGTGCTGCCACAATGCAGCCACCTGAAAAGCATCATTTTGAGGAGAAGGACCAGGTCTCTGCTGCCTCTGGGAAATGGCTGCTTGGAGCAGGCTCCCAGCACCAGCACCCATCCGCTGACACGCCCCGCACGCAATTCCCGTCAGCGCAGGAGCCGCTGTGGGAGGACAAGGCTTGCACAGACACACTTTGACATTTGACGGCAAAATGTCAGAGCTGACACGCAGCCATTTCCCATCTGTCTCTCTGCTGCTCTGGCTGCAGCACGCAGCTCTGCCCAGCTCTCGGGCTCGGGCAGCAGCACAGGCTGCCTGGGTGGGCTGTGATTCACTGCCCTCCACAGACGCTGCAGCAGACGGGTACCCATGCTGCCTGCTCCCAGTGTCAGGCTCTGAGGTGCAGGATCACAGGTGACATGCAGACAGCTCCTGCCAGGAGACATTCTGATGGCTTCCCTAGGGATAGGCATGACATTTGTGCTGTAGCTACTCATTTTCTCTTCCTTGCAACCCCTCTCTTGGCTTCCTCCAGACTTAGGGGTGCAGGGAGGTTGGCAATGGCATGGCCAGCACAAGGATTATTTAGTTCCCAGCACCAGAGTATCCTCCCTGGCTGCACCATTAGTTGAGCCTTCCTTATTCTGGAAGACTGTAGAAATATCCTTTCCTCTTCCTACTCAGGGTCTGCTACACTGGGATTGACATTGTGGAATAAAGTGCAGTGAGCAGACTAGTTTCAGATTTTGCTGGTTTTCATCAGCTCAATTTATAAAGCCCTCACTCCCCTTTTGCAACAGGAAATTTGCAAATGTGGATCGGCGCTTCATACCTGAATATTTTTTTGCCAAATAAATTCATTCTTCTTATCATCAGTGCTGCACACACAAGAGCAAACACAGCACCCAGCACTGATCCCTGCCTAGAAAAGCATGTAATGGCAGCACAAGGCAGGGAGGCATGCAGGGAGCACCACGACTCTAAGCACGTCTGTACTTCAGCCATTTTATTTTCAAATGTCAGAATTCTTGCTTTCTCCATACTGACACCATCTGCTGCAACATGGCAGATATGGGTTGTTTATTCAGGGAGCTCTTCTTTGAGGTGCTAAGGATTACCCAGAGAAAGTGAGGGCCACACTGAGGATGCTTCATTCCAATCAGGATAACACAGAGCAGAAAGAATGGCTTTTTGTGAGACGCCTAGATTTAGTACGGAATTGCTTGTGCATTATTGTACCCCAATGGAAATAAATACAAGCAACAAAAACTCCTTAGCTGCAGCAAAGCTCTAGGTAAAAAGCAGGTGAGTGCTGAGCAACAGAGAATGGCTCAGCACCGATCTGAGAGCTGCCTACCAGGTCATGTCTGTGCTTTAGAGAGGAGGGAGAATGCTACAGGTGAGAGGAGCATGCAGAATCCTTTGGGCTCTGTCCTTCATGCCTTTTAAATCCTTGCCGGCCACTACACATCAAATCCCTCTCCTGTCATACCCCTAAGACTGAGGACATGGTGCTAATTTAGGGGTGGTTGGTGCAGCTTCACAGCTCCTCAGGTACAAACTGCCTCTGCAACACTGCTGAGAAGATGGCACCAGGCTGGGCTGCAATTGCCTCCAAGGGCTGATGAGTTATGTGTGGTGGTTACACACCTCCAGGCATACTCTGATCCCTGTTATGGGTCCAACCACAATTCTGGAGTTCTAAAGCTGAACCCTTAATACCCCACTCTTCTCAGTGCTGTCCCTTGTACACATGTGGGTGACAGGGTTCAGCTCACAGGAACACAGGCTTCCTTATAAAATGTAATACTTTGGAGGAGGCATGCTGAGATATAAATGTGATTTTAATGTAAAAAGACTGCACATAGAGCACAGAGGGTGAAGAAGCAGGAACAGCATCATCAGAATTGTCAGCTGGAAGCAATGCTGTCTTTTTGGAGGATGGTTTTCTGGACAGATTATTGTTTCTACAAACCTCAGTGACTTTATCTGAAATTGAGTGTCCAAAGGAAACCTTTAACTGTGAGGGTTATTGCTGACTCTTTCTGTATGGCTATGGTTTCACTGTCATCATCACCTTCCTCAGAGGGACCAAAATTATTCATGTCACTCAAGGGTGGAATAAGCAAAAACACAGTTAAAAGCTAGGCATTCGGTTTCATAGAAGAAGCAGAAAAAATTATTTTGTATTAGAGCTGCTTGTTCTTTGAGGGTTGTTCCATGTAAACCCCTGACTCCTACAGTGCATTTGCATTAACATGTCTGAAGAAACCACAAAAAACCCTACAAAACAAGCACCAGCAGAAATGCTGGAAAAAGCAATGGTTTGTGTGATCTTGCAGACGAAGGCACAATACAGACATCTCCTCTTTGCTCCATGGGGAGAGATGTATGCAGTTTACTCCCTGTATGTCTACCTCCAGGCAAAAGGGCTGGGACATTAACCCAAACTGAAAGCCACCCTTCAGACAGTGTGGTGGATCTCAGGGCTCACAGTATCCAGCACCAATACTGCAGTCTATCCCTCCCCAGCTCTGCCACTCCAAAAACTGTCAGAAAGCACTGGCAGTGGTTTTTTTAAAGAAAAAAACACGTCAGGAAAATTTCAGGAAACTGGAGGGCATTCAGGGAGCAGCATCAGAGAAGAGGATGGGCTGAATGGTACGGACTGAGTGGTAGGGGGTGAGTGGCCTGCAGATGGGTCTAAACCATGGGAATGAGTAAGCAGAGGATGGAGGTAAGGAAGCCTCTAACTTTGTGCAGGATGGGTCTAGTTAGTGGTACTTGTTTTGACATCTCTTTCTTTCTTGCCGGCTACTACATCTCTGTCAAATTCACACCATTATTAAATGCTTTATTAAATCATCCAGTGTGTTTAATGAAAGAAAAAGCGTCAAAGGAAATGCTAGTTGTTTGACTTATCCTAAACATCCAGCTCTCCTTCCCTGCCTCAGGGGACAGGAAGTATAGTCAAGGTGGTCTGCATGCTCCCAGGGTAAATATTCCAGCTCTTTATGCTTAAAGGAAGCTGCAGAAAAATAGACTAAATCCTTTCTAAACTTCTGCCTCAGCTCAGCCTGGTTCCTCTTGTGGTGCTGTGCAGTGATTCCTGAAAAGACCACTTCCCGTTTTTTTTCCCCAAGCCCTGCCTTAGCCAGGGCTTTTTCCAGTGGTTTCCAGGACAGCCTGACTAAGCCCATGATTAATTTATCATTACATCCCAGAACTATATAGGATTATGATGTGTTCCAAATGGAAACTGCAGCACATGACCATCAGTCACAGCCCTTGTGCTGCTGGCAGAAAGGAGCTGCATGGGTCAGGGATGAGGGGTCACCAGGATACACAAAACTAAGCAATAGGTGTAGTGTGTGTATTCCTGATGATGACATGACCAGCCTGAGGCAGGTACTGGCTCCCAGTCAGAGGACAAGAAACCCCAGCTGCTCTGTGCATTAAGAATTACACAAGATACCAGAAATAGCTCAAGCAGCAGATCTATACCAGCTAACACAAGAGCCAGGACAGTGACCAAACCAGTTTCTCCCATTTCTGTGCTCCCTTGCTCTGTGACTCATCATCTGGCATGTGGCACTCGGTAAGAGCCATTTACAGGCCATGACTCAGAGCATCCACTGAGGTGCTCTGGGATGGAACCTGCTCCTCCTCCTCCTCCCTGCCCCAGCCCCAGCCCCCAGCACATATGCTCCTAATTACTTTATGCAAATCCGCAGAGAAGAAAAAGACTGATGTTTCTAGCTGTTCATATCACACAGAAATTGCTGCTGAATTAAACTGCAGACACACTAAATCCTTTCTTATCACAGGCACTCTAGTAGCAGCAGCAGTGGCAGGAGGGACTATGCTTGTATAGCATCTTTCTGCCTGAGCACTCTGAAAGCTTCCTGAAGATCCTACAACAGCAGAAACCACACAATTCCATTTTGAAAGATGAATCTGCCTGGCTGCTGGAGCCTGGGTGTTGCAGGGTCACCAGAGCACTCAAGAACCCACGCAGAAGGAAAGAAAATCCTGTAAGCATATGAAATTTCTGGGCACACTCAGTATCCAAAGATGCCAAGCCTACCCCTCCGTAGCTGCACAGCTCTGGTTAGGGCTTAGTGAGCCTGACCTAATGGGTGGCTTCACTGTCCAAAGCAAGAAGGTTGGAACTAAATGACCTTTAAGGTCCCTTCCAACCCAAGACATTTTATGCTCCTATGATTTACAGCAAAGCAGGATTGTGAGCTGCCTGCCTCATCAATATGCTCCTTCTATTGACCAGCCCAACTGAGGGCCCCAGGAACCAGCAGCTGCAGCTGAGTGGTGACAAAACCACAGCCAGCAGCTGTGGGTGAACCTGAGTCAAAGCCAGCAGAAACCTGGACTGAAGATTTTCCCACCAACTTCTATGCCTGGGAGCTGTGAGCTCAAACCTCTCTACCACAACAGCCACGGGAGGAAGGGAATGGAGTGCTTGGCTGAGGGAGTCAGGCATCAAATTCAGCTCAGCCTCAGGAATCAAGGCCAGCTCTGTGAACTGTGCCTGCACAGGGTGGCAGAACTGTTCCCTAAGTCTGTCACAAAGCTACATGCAACGGTGAATGAGCAGCTGTTCTTGCTCAGGTGTCCACTGCAGGGGTGAAGGCCCCTGAGATGATGTCATGAAGTGGAGAGGACACAGATGATGCTTAGTATGGATGGAAATATTCTCAACAGCACTGGAGACTTCTTGGCTTGCTGGGGATCTGTAGCATCCCTATAATTAGAATCACAGAATCGTAGCATATGCTGAGTTGGAAGGGACCCATCAGGATCATCAAGTCCAACTCCTGGCCCTGCATAGAACACCCAAGAATCACACCACTGCAGGGAGAAAAGGCTTGAATGTGAAAAATTTAGTGAGGAGGAAAACAGAGCTGTTTTCACTCAAGATGGCCTGGCAGCTGGGGGATGCTAAGAATATTCAGTGTGGGAAATACAATGTATTGTGTTTGCTTTGAGAAATGGAATTTCCATAGAAGACAACGGAATCCTGTCAACAACTTAAGCCTCATTCTTCACAGGTTTGGGCCTCCCCGCTGGGAGAAAGAGAGGTAAGAAGCTTGAAGGTTGTGGAAAGCACAGAATTGTGAAGCACTGCGCATGGGCCAGGCCCTTTGAGGTGTTCAGGGAATGGGCCCACGTGCTTTTGGTCTCTGCTAAGATGGAATAAGCAGGGTATGTGTCCCCACCTGTTTTTGAAACCTTCCAACCAGTGAGGTGATGGGATAAATCTACTCTTTGTACTCCAGCTGTGTGGGTCGTGGTTGCCTTGGTTACTTGCACCTATCAGTTCACACCACCCTTTGGAAAGACCTCTGAAAGAGAAGTGACAAATCACCTGCATTGGATTTTCTTCCCTAACCCTTACTGGAATCTGGCTTCAGGCAACATAGTGTTGGCCAGACCATGGCAAAGCAGATGACCTACTTATCCAAAGCTTATGGGAGGATAATTTCAGGAGCAATCTTCATCTCCACAAAAAAAGCACACGAGGCCAGCTCTACCTCAAATAGTCCTATATCCTCTACCACCTTCATGACTTGGGGAAAAAAGATGAGCCAAGCCCCAAAACAGACAAAGAAAGCCTGTCTTCACTGTGAACAAGATCTTGCTGCAGTACAGCTCAGCACATCCATACAGACTCCAGCCACAGTTCACCTTCCCTCTTGCTTCCTTTCTGTGCAGATTAAAACTGGCATTGCACTTCTGTCCAGACTATGCATGGCAGTAATCACAGCTGCAAAACAATCCCTGCAAGAACAAAAATCCTCCTTGCAAGACAAAAGCATCAGTGAGCACTTGAAAAAGCCTGACAAATAAGGAATTCAGTCTTCAGATAACTCAGTAAAAAGAGGCTGTAAAATGGTGTTTACTGTCTCTTCAGCTCAGAGTGCCTCATATGTAGGAATCACTCACTATCAAGTGAAAAACAAACATTTCTGGGATGGTGGATTGAAGAAGCAGAACAACCGGCAAAGATGGCTACAGGGGAGTCAAATAAAACCACAGCCAGGTCAAGCTCTTGAAATAACAAAATATCACCCCACAAACCACTGTAAATAAAGCAGATAGTGATGTCAAAAAGCACCGGCAGGATTATTCTCAGACTGGAACACGGCAGTGCCAGAATGGTTTGCTGCCATATCCTAGTGAGCAGGAGAAGCAGTGCAGGTATGGCATTACCTAGGAGTGATGGACATCTGATCTGCCAGGCAGCCTGAATGCCTGCATCTGCAGAGCTGTGTTAAATGATGCAATCCTACATGGAATTTAATGCACACTGCGTGCAAACAAATCAGGACTGCCAGAGTCAGGCACAAACAGAACACATCCCAGCAGCAGCTTGCTTTTACTAGATGTTCCTCTTCCACGCTGCACATCTAAATGGGTTTTCAACCACCAGCTGTGACCAACAGCTGACTCCTGTTAAGGCTGCAGGAGACTTTAACCCTTCCTTTAACCTTTAACTAGGCTATTCTATCAAGATCAGGAGAAATGCCTGGATACAGAGGAAGACATTTTCTGTGTCTCCAAGGCAGGAATACGCAATGATCTGGAGGCTGGCAACTCCCTGGTTTGGGGATGACAGCATTGTACAAAGCAAAATGGCTGAGTAGCCCAATAAAACCAGCATCTGAGGAGTTAATACATTAAATTTATCCTGCTGTCTGAAGGACATCAAGACCACATATAATATATATGTTTATATTATATTATATTATATTATATTATGTTATGTTATGTTATGTTATGTTATGTTATATATTAATAAATGAATATATATAATACGTATATAATGCATTATTTATATGATATATTAATACATGGATATATAATAATAACACTGATACCCCAATGCTTTTAGACCACAGGCTGCATTTTACAATCCCTTGAAGGCAGCTGGAGGAAAAGATCCTGTAGCACTCAGATTTGAAAATGGGAACTGATTACTGTTAAGACTCTGCATTTCTTGACCCTTTTTTTGGCCAGGTACCTGAACAAACAGGTCCTTTGCAATCATGTCTGAATCTCATTTCAGCAGAGTTCAGTGAGAGTAAAAACAAAAAACGCAGAATGACTCCTGGGATGATGAGACAAGAACTGTCTGAAGTAGAGACAAATCCTTGGGCCATCGTGAGACTACCCAGTCACAAGCAGCCTCCTTCATTTGGGAATAGTTTACATTGCAGAGCAGGTTTCGTAGCTTGCCCATAGAAATTTAGAAGACTATAAAATCATCCCTCAGTGTTCCTTTTGGTTTTTGGAATTCCTGCAAATTTTTAGAGCTTATAACTTCCCAAACCAGTGCCTTCCACGCCAAATTACATGCCACACTAGTAGTTATCTGTCAGTACTTTTGAACATAGGGATACTTAACTTCATTGCTTATCCTTGGGCTAGGGTAGGGAGAGGATCATAGTTTCTACTTCATTTGCCCATCTAAAGTGCTAAGATTTTTGTTCTGCTCAAGTACAAGGGCATTCCCAGATCTTTGGTCTGATTACCAACCTCTCTCCAAGTGTCCTCCTGATGTGTGGGTGTGTTTGTATGTTCACATGTTTGGCAGCAAGGCAGAGCTCAAGAGGATCTAGACGAAACCACAGCATTAGTTTATATAACAGAATATTTTCCATGCAGCAAAACTAACAAAAGGCAAGCCAGAACCTTAATAAAATACTTATGAAGCAGACCAGGCACTTCTGATGATTACACATACTTTCCTTTCGAGAGGGAAACATATCCCTTGTAGGGGCTGGCAATCCAAACCAAGCTCAGTTTGTAAAGCTCTATTCAGGACAATTTATTTTAGGATATCACTTCACAAGACAGCTCGTGTGCTAATTAGGCTTGGAATGACTGGGCTCAAAAGAGCATTAAGGGTAAACTAAATCTGATAACCCTGGATTAACCAAGGTCTTCTGCTGAGGATGTTGGTCTGCAAAGACCTATTGACTAGAGAAAAAAAAAAGGAGGGCAAACAGGGATGATCCTTGACTCCGTACTGGAAGAGCAGCCAGATTCCAGGAGACCCACCAAGCCAGGCTGGATGGGGCTTTGAGCAACCTTGTCTAGTGGAAAGTGTCCCTGCCCATGAGGGGGGCAGAATGAGATGGGAACTTCAGGGTCCTTTCCAACCCAAACCATCCTATGATCCTGTGCTGTGAGCAGTCTGCTTTTAATCACTTCAAGGGTGTTTGAGAGAACTGAGGAGACAACCTAAGACTGCAAGGCTCCCAGATCTTCACAGACAGGACATGTTCACATTTGAAAATCTTCCTTGAAGCTGTTGCATTCTGTCTGGACCAGAAGTCTCAGAGAAGACAAGCTGAGACCAACGTTTGCCTGTCTTAAGCCCTTGCACTCAGATAGGCCTTAACAAAACCACAAGGTTTTAAAACTGCAACTTCTGAACATGTACTATAAATACACTGGGTAGTCTTATTCACAAGAACGCCAAGCCATTTGGGAATACTGCTGGGCTTTGAAGTTTGAAAGCAAGATTCACGGATTAATTAATCACAGGATGTGAAAAGTATTCATATTATCAGTTTCAAATAATCCTCCTTGATTTCCTGGAACTTTCATGTTACAACCAGGGCAACTCATAAATTGTTATTTTCTTTCTCTATTGTTTATTATTTCATATCACAAAACCTACAGTTTCCCATTTACCACGAGTAACTTCCATTTCTTCAATCTCTCCTCCTAAGAGCATTTTCCAGGGACTTGTTCAGTTTCCTAGGCAGTTTCTCAACTCCCTTCAGCTCACCCTCCCTTCTGAGCTAGGGTGACTAATTTCACACAGTTTTCCAATTGGCAGTGGGATTGGAAGCTGTAAAATAATTTTCCATTCCGTTTCTTATGTACCTTAACATCCATGTGTACATGCCCACCAAGTAATGTCCTTTGTGAACAGGCTGACAATCAGTTACCTTTTGCAGTTTAATGACTTGTAATGTATTTAATCAGTTTAATCATTTGGAATCTGACAAAGTATACTTTTGTGATTATCTTCTCTTACACACATTTATGTAACTTAGCATGAAGCTAAAAAATTTCAGGATTTACAACAAGACTAGCCCAGAAGAAACCAGGGGATTTTTTTACCTATCTGTTCTCTGAGGAAATGAGTTTCTTTTCCTTTATCTCTGGAGTGTGGGTTTTGGGGGTTTGCTCTCTCAGGCTGCACAAATTCTTGGCAGGTCCACATGCAATTCCTCTTTGAGGTCCCCCATGAGATAAAAGGGTCCTCCAAGCCTTACTAGGGTCTGGGCTGAAGGGTATTTCTCCACAGTGAATTTGCCTCACTAAAGCAGGGAGGCCTAGTGGCCTGAAACCTTGAAGGAAGATTCCCCTTTCATTTTGATGGGCAGGCCGAGAGTTGTTGTGGTTTTTCTTTTCAACCTCAGCTCATGCCAAGGGGAAAGAAACAAGGCACTGGACCAAAATCCCGGCTGTTGAACGTGCTCTGGTACAGAGGGGGATCACTCCTCAGTGCCTCTGGGACAAATACAAATGCATCTCTTCAGTTTTGGGTGTTTTTCTACCTTGGGGTACCGAATCATGTCACCAGCACAAGGCCTGTGCGAGGTCAGGGTTACGGAGATGGAAATATTCTATGGAGTCTCTGAATTTTTGCCAAGACACCAAGAAAACCAGAGATTACAGAAACCCCAGTGGGTGAAAAACATTTCTCAGCGTCTCAGCCAGGTACAGCCAAGGATAAACTGAATGGCTGCAGCTGGAGCACTGCCACCTTTGTGCATTAACCACCCCCATGCCACTGCTTGTCAGTGCCAGGACACACCCATTTTCTTGAAGTTTCCCCCCTCCTCCTCTCCTATCCTGCTGATGCCTTAAATGGGTACCTAGAAACAGAGACTAGACAGGAATAAAGGAATAAAGGAGGTATTTATTTGAGAGGTTTTCAGATGTATGCTCTGGGCTCCAGAGGTTCCTGCCTCAGTGGATCCCAAAATGGATGACAAGTCACGAGTTCTTCACACTTTGATATCAGCATAAATTCATCAACCAGAACCCCAGCCAAAGATGTAATTTTTTCAAGCTTGCCACCTTCTCCCCAAGATGATGGTTTACAGTTCTTGGTCTGGGTGCCCTTGGAGAACAAACTGGAGAGGCTTTGTTATGTCTATCTTAGCATAA
>VZTN01016466.1:51307-186851 GCA_013400515.1 Erpornis zantholeuca
AGCTACAGGAAACTTCAGAGTCACACTAGCAGTACAGGATTTGAAAAATATAAAAGTTAAAACCTAAGGCATCAGTGCTATGAACTGGTTAGCCCTCCCAACCAGGGTCAGGGACATCTGAGGTCACCCTATGCTCCATGCTGCCTCACTTCTCCTCTGACCCAGTGCTCCCCCCAAAACAGTCACTCTGAGGAGCATATGGGAACAAACAGGCTGTCAGGCTTACTGTAATAAGCAGCCATCACCTTCAGAGTGCTTTATAAAGTCAGTAATTATAAATAGCAAGTACCAATGGAAATGAAAATGAGGCATATGACAAGGAGCTGAAGGCAGGAAGAGACCTCTGGGTAAGGACAATGCTCTCCTCAACACCATTTCAAGCACTGGGACCTGCAGTTGGAGGATGAATCTCAGCAGCAGGGTAAGTTACATGCCACTGACCCTGGGCAAGTGAGAACAGCTTGCTGTCAGTAGAAGATGGCTAAATGCAGATGCAAGCTGAAAAACACTTGCTGGTTTTCTGAAGAGACCTACAATCACTGCTCAGGGTAAGACACACTTGGGCAAGAAACCCCTTAGAAGCCACTACGACAACTCACATGAGAGTAAGTGGTGAAGCAAAGGTCGACCAGAGTAAGCCAAAATCCAAGGTGGATGTGTCACTCTAGGTATCAATCACCAGAATGAATTAGGCAAAGCCTAGGAAGATACAATGTGTGGGCCAGCAGCATCTTGGGACCAGAGATCAGAAACATTTATTCCTCTCACTGGATCTTCTCCTCGTGTAGGCTTATCATTCTCCTAGCTGAGATTCTGGAAAAGGTTTGGGGGTGGGACTACAGGGGAAAATGCCGTGTAAGCAAACACTGTAATGAACCTGCCTGCTAAGAGCAGAAAATTGCACTACCACAATAATCAAGCCAGGTCATTCTCCCTGCTAAGAAGGGCATCTGGCAGTAAGCTATGCTATCTGAGCTTACACATGGCAATGAAACCTGTGGTGCACATCCCTGCTGTTTGCCATGGGAGCCCCAGAGAGGGGCTAAAGAAGGTATCTTGCTAAGCAACCAGGGTGAATTGGGCCTATATGCAGAGGGAGGCAAAGTAGCCATGTGGCTGGGCTTGGCAGGCAGAGCATAACAGAAGAACGAGCTTGCTGAGAGCATTTAGGACACATTCTTCCAGAAGCAACAGCAGCTACTGTGAGTTTATGGAGAAGAAGGTGCAGTTCTGGAGTCAAACTGAAGAGATTAGTATAATTGGGTAGGGAGCAAGGACTCTAGTCTGAGGTTACAGCAGGCCTGAGGCAAGTATCAGGTGAAAACCTGCCGTCTCTTTGCCAAGGTCTTCAATATAGGCTCTAATTCAATATTTTTTCCCTGTGACTCCCAGAGTGGGAGCTCCCCTCTTCCCAAAAGGAACAGCTAGAATTCATACATCTGAAATATACTTGACACTGTCCCCAAAAGCATAACAACAGGGCAGTGACACTTGTTCTCTGCTTCCAGAGAGCATTTTGTGTGGGAGCAGAGAGTGGCAGTTTGGTGGTTAAGGCCAGTTTCCTATCACTTGCCAAGGGTCAGTACAAAGCACTGCTGTCATCACTCAAATATTGATTATTTATCACTCAAAGGTACTGCCAGCCCCACACCCCTGGCAGTGCCCAAAGACCAATACATGGTGTCTCTTCCAAGAGTCCAAACTCAGAACTCGAGTCTGAGCCAGAAGCTGCCATCAGCCATATTACAGTCACTCACCTATGTTACATCTCTGCCTTCCCCCTCCATCCCATTTAGAGCAGTTAACAAGCACATGGGTTCTGTTTGAGTTTCTTATCCCTCTGTCTGTTAATATAGCAACTGTCAGCATTGCCCAGGAAAAAGTACTTGCATGTGTCTGAGGGGTAGAAAAAAAAACATTGTCTACATGATCCTGGGGCTGCAACACAACTATGGTGGGGAAAGAAAGAGCTTGTGGACCAGCCTGCTTTTGTGTCATCTTAACAGGTATGTCCTGGCTTTGACCCACTTCTTTCAGAAAATGAACATTAAAATCATTTCCATCAAGACAGAAAACTGGAGCAGAATCAGAGACCAGAGGTATTTTAACAGCCCATTTCTTTCTTAGTGGAGAGCAACCAACTTTGAGATGAGTGTGAGGGCAGGCAGGGAACCTGCTTGGCAGATAACATGGCAAATCCCTGCTACAACTCATTACCAATGAGCTGTCATCGATCATCGCTATGGATTTCACCACCTGCCAGCCAAGCTCCCTCAGTTTCTTCAAGCCTTATCCTGCAGCCTCTCACACAGCTGGAATGAGGTGGACTTCTGGCTCTTTTGGTCTTATGAACTGGGCAGCCAAAAGCACTTTATCCACATCAGAATACTCCCCATGAAGCAGCACAGGTAGGAGACAAGTGAGGTTTTCCACCACTGGTCAGATTTCAATGGTTTCCACAAGCAGGAGGACAAAATCTTGTTGTCCAGTACTACCCTTGATTCCACAGCTGTCAGGGAAGTACCTCCAGCTCCAATCCTCCACCTCTCAACCACCTGCAGAGATTTTCACATCTCCTACTTTGGATGTACTTTTTTTTGGGTTCAACTATCAGAACTGTCCCTACTGAGATGAGTTTTCACCCAGCACCCGGGATACAGAAGTGGCTTTGGATTGAATATCTCAAGCTGACCCAGTTTATATTAAACAGAATGGTAAAAAGCAAACAGAGCTGTAATGAAACCTTTTTAATTTTTAAAGAGCAGATCTCTGGCATGTCAGGGTAAACAGTTATAATGCCAACAAGAACAAAGAGCTTGGAGAAGTACTGAAGAAAATACTTTGAATGTAAGTTAAAAAAAATGGGTTCACTAAGAAAGATGAGGAGATTAGAAGAGAAAGGCTCCTGACCAACCTGAATGAGTAACCACACCAAGAAGGATATTAGAGGCAAGAAAAACAGCATCTTCAGTGCTGTTTTGGCAAGATGAATATTGAAGCTGCAGCAATGACAGGCTAGATAATACAGGGGAAAGAAGGTGCAGAAAAGGAAATGAGCTTTTGAGTGAAAACAAATTCAAGAAGATTAAAGCACTCAAGTCAGAAGGACAAGATATTCTTGATCCCAGAACAATGAAAGAATAGCTGTTTGATCACAGCTGGCAACTGCACTTTTGATAAAAATACCCATTAGAAGAGAGAGGAAGAAGATGAAACCAGGTGGCTGACAAATATTAAAGGTAAAGGGCTGTAGCTGTTCTGCAAGGGCAGGGGAAGTGACCCATGTTAGATTTATCAACCTACCCTTACTGTTACATAAGTCCTTCAGAAAACACTAGAAAAGAAAAGTAAGACAAGAAAATAAATAAAAAACAGACCAAAGAACAACAAGGGGTTGAAAAAGGCAGAGTATTGTCTGGGTATCAGGAATCATACCAGAGTGAGATCTTGACTCACCAGAAACACCTGACTGGAAGAAAATGAAGATGTCTGGGGCTAAAAATTTGTCCTTTGTTTGCTCTCACAGCCTAAGACACCTGACAGGCACTAAAGGAGCTGTGGGCAGGCCATTCCTGAGTGGGCAGTTCATTCCTGAGTTCACAGCATATTCTCCTGGGCCACCTGTACTTTCTGCAATGCAGGTCCAGGTCCCTCGTACCTAGAGATCCAGCTGCACCTTACCTCCATCTGCATCAATGCAGTGAGAAAGACACACTCCTGTGGAACGTTTCAGTCAGCTCCAGTCTGACTGAATGGGCTCTTGCCCATCTTTTAAGTGTCTCAAGGCAGAGATTATCCGTGCACTCTCACTGTTTAACAGAAGTTCATGTAGGAGTGGTACCTACTAGCCAGGCACAGCCTGTATGCCCTGGGGACATTCCCACCCCACACAAAGAAGGCTGCATCACCCTCTTTTTATTTCTTTGGGCATTGTACACACAAATCATATATACAGGAATTTTCTTCCACATGCTGATACAGTTTTGTGTGTCCTGTACATTCTGTTGGACATCCTGTCCTCCAGCACATGATGTGCTTGCTGCACACAGTCGTGCTGTGGTTACCCACCACCAATATCCCATAGGAACCTGCTCTGCAGCAGCACCACAAACCCAGTCTGGTGCACACCTGCAGGAGACATCCTGCTCCCTGCTCCCATCAGCCTGAAAGGGACAGGTTATGGGAGACACAGAGAGGTTTTGCCAGGTCCAAGTGCAAGACAGGGTTGAGAAAGAATTGCAGTTCAGGAAGCCTTATAGTTCTTCCAGGACATTGTCATCGATCTGCAAGAAGGCAACACGCCACTTTGAGATTTTGCTGGAAGCCCTCTCCGTCTCACCTGGCACCCTGCACTGAAACTTTGGGTTTGCCTTCATCACCAGGGATAAAGGCTGTGGAGCCTTGTCACTTCACAGGGGTAGAGAGAGAGCAACCAAATGAGAACCTGCAGCACCAAAATGGTTCCTCCGGAGAGCTACTGCAGAAAAGGCTGTGCTGAGGATCACCCCCACCCCCACAAACCCTGCAGGGCTGCACACAGCACTGAACGTCTCGGGGAACACAGTGAGAGGCTGGAGAATGACAACAGAAACAACACATTTGCATTCCCTGACAATGACAACCCTGAATTTCCTCTCTGTGCACTCTCCCACTGGTCTCTGACCCAAACCCCCTGCTCCTCCAGCTCTGCAATGCCTCTCATCAGCCTCTTCTTTGAACAGTTCCTCTACAGCTCTACAAAACATTAACCATTTTATCTACATCTTTCCTACCATCCTGTTGCTCTTTATAGGCCTAAGAAAGCTTTGTCTGTATTATTCTTGGGTCACTGGCAAATGGGAGAAAATTTCTGTGAAAAGGTAAGATCCGCCAAGCTCACTCTTCAGTGACACTGGCATAAAAAGCTGCAGGTGTGTGGAGATAAAAATGCAGATCTCTACTTCTCTTGTACTCTAATACACCTTTATGACACCCATCAATCCACACCTTGTATGACATGTTCCTCCGTGACTCCCATTTACTCCACATCCACCCAAAATCCTGCAATTGCAACCCCACACGCTCAGCATTTTCCATAACTCCAAAAGACCGAATCTGCTATTCGATTATCTCCTTTTGTTATGACATTCCCATTTGCACATTCCCCTGCAGACACGTCACTTTAACACATATACCAAAATCTCATTCTCTTATACCTTCGCTTTATTGTTCTCACTGTCATGCTGAACATCGCCCTTCCAGCATCTACATCCCTATCCCACATACATCCTTCTCTTTGTTCAAGCCCCCCTCCTATTTGCAGAGGCAATTTAATGGAAGGATTTGTGCAGAGGGTGGGGGAGGGAGGAAGAAGAAGGAAGGAGGGGAGGAAAAAGAGGGATTTGGCTATAACAAGACCATGTAATTAAGCTCCAGTAACTGGTACCCAGCCTGGACCCCTCATTTCAGTAATTAAAAGCACTAATTCCTCCATTCCTAGATAACCTTTCGCATTTGATCTGTGAAAAGAGGCAGGGGGAAAGCATCCATTTACACAGCCAGCACAGACACACCCTGGCAACACAAAGGATTCCAGCCTGCACAGAGCCCGTGTATCTCTGAGCAGAAGGACGGGGTTTAACATGCCGTGATATTTACCCTAATGACGTTTGAACAAATGATTTACCACTATTTAGGGGAGAAAAAAGAAGGAAAAAAAAGAAAAAAGGTGCCAAAAAAAAAAAGAGCCAAAAGCCACAGTGACAGCAGCCTTTCCTCCGTCTGAGCCCTTTGTCTCTGGCTTTTCATGGAAGCGCTGTCTGTCAAAACAGCTTTTGAGCTGCACAGCAGCATCACCGCCAGGGATGCACGGAGAGCATGGTAGCTGGCGGGACCACAACAATCCGTGTGGGCTGTCATGGCAGGCACAATGGAGAGCTGTGCCGAGGCACTGCCGGGGCGAAGCACGACTCGCCTCTGCACAGCCAGCTCCGGACACGACAACTGCTCTTTCACAGCTGCAATGGACAAACACACATTCTGCGCAGCAGCCGCAGCCTCCTCGCTCGCTCACATCCACGGCAGCCACAGCCCCCTCCAAAGCAATGCAGCCTCTCAAGAGACAAAGCCATCCTAAAATTCTTGAGCTTCATCAGCTAGCTGGCATCCTCCACAAAAGCAAACTGGCCACCGTGCAGGACAACGAGCGGCCTGAAAACCAACATCACAACTGGCACCCACCCCGATAATTTCTCCATCTCACCTTTCCACAGATCCTTCGTTCCCCGTCTCCTGTCAGCGAACACACTCTGCTCCAGCACTCCTGAGCGCTCAAATTCCAGAAGGCTCGTGCTCTCTCACCAGGATGCTGTGGGAAACACAGAGTCAATTTTTTTTTTCTGATTTTTTTTTTTTCTTTCACAGCTGCATCCCTGGCAATGCAGAGGGTCTGCGCAATCACATCTCCGATGCTCCTGCTGCTGGTGCTGTGACGTTGCTGCGTGTGAAGGAGCAAGCATGCCCACAGCACCGCCGCTCCAGCTTGCAATCAGTCCCTGTGGAACCTCAGACAAGGCAGGGGATGGGAGGGAGCAGAAAAGGAGGGGATGATGGAGGATTGATTCTTACGGGAACTGGGGAATCAGGAAGGCAGCATGAGGAGAAATAAAAAGATTGAAGCCTGTGCTGTAAAATATAGCTGCAGCACCTTATTCTGTGATGAGACTGGATTTTGGATGCCGTGTGCTTGCAGGCTGTCTGATCACTTACCCTGTCTTTGCAAAGGAAAGGAAAAGGGACCGGAGTGTTAGGTTCCTATTGTTGATAATGGCAGCTAGAACCCTTGGAGATAAAATGGCAGTCTGCAAAGCAAAGCATTGGAGGAGGAGGAGGATGGGAAGACTGCAAGAGGCTTCCTGAAGCTTCTTTAAATTTCCGTAGTGCCTTGTCCTAAACAGCTTCATCAACAATATCTACACAGCATCCCGGAAATGCAACCACCAGCACTTCCCATAGTGCCAAACCCACCTGGCAGGGGCAGGATGTCTGCAGTCTCTGCTCTCACAGGAGACCTCAAATCGAGATCCACCAATGCTTAGCTGCAGTTTGTGACTAAAGTGCTGCCTGTGACCTGGGCTAGGTCCCAGCATCCCAGCAAAGCAACCCACAGCAGATATTCCTACCTGACACAGGAGGTCACCACCTGCAAAGCTCAGGCTCTCTTGCTATCCGGAAGGATTTTTCCATAGCCCTTTTCACCAGAGGCAGCTGGTGAGAAAAGGTGATGGAACTTGCTCTATTGGCAGAGTAATGTAGCTCCTGACAGGCTGTGCAAGGCACAAATGTGGCTACTTTTGCTTTTCTACCAGCTGGGGCATAACCACATACCCCAGAAACTCAGCTGCGCTCCGGGCTGTGCCGTGCCAGGGAGGTGTTTCTAGCACTAGAGCAGCATCCATCCTGCAGAGACCACCCACATTACTGCCCTTCCTCATCCAGCCCTGTGCCTACAGCCCTGTACAGAGCCAAGCAGAGGTCAGAAACTGGAGCATCCACGTTGGAAACAGCAAAACCTGAGAGCCCAAACCAAAACACACATGCTAAACTGAGGCTCCACAGGAACTGAGCAGGTCAGAGCAAGGCAGAGAAGGGGGAAAATTGTCACACAGACACAAAATTCAAAGAAATTAAGAACAGCCACATGGCTGACTACTTTTTACTTTATGCCATGATGTACTCAAAGCAGCAAACAAGCAATATGAATACAACAACCCAGACAATATAATATTTTACAGAAGCTTCTGCCTCTGAAGAGGTCAACATAAAAAGCTATGACAGAAAAATTTGAAGACTTATTATTGGAAGTGCCTGCCAATTATCTCAGATCCAAGAACACTACAAAATTTTAAAATATCTCTTCAAGTAACATTTAAATCAGATTTCTGAGAGAAAACCACAGGACTGGGGGGTGGCTCCTACCAAGGGCTTTACAGGCAGTAGTCCAGGACTCCCTCCAGTGCAGAGGCCATTCCAATGGGAAAAGAGAAAGGACCTTGGGCTGTGGGCTGTGCAGACTCTTTGCAATAAACTGGAGCCAGCATCACAGATGCAGCTTTGCTACTCACCTCCAAACCACAGTGAGTGATCCCTCAACCAGTCCCAGAGGTCAGGCTCCACAGGTCAGGTCCTTCCTGAGACGTCAACACATCTGCCCCGTCAATGGCACTTTATGCTCCCCCAGCCCACTGCCTGCCTTTCCTGGGATGCTCGGGGCCCACACCACCAGCTGGTCCTGTTCAAGAGGCAGGGACAAGTCCCCAGGAGGATGCAGGAGTGAGGGACCTACCTCCATGCCTGGCCATTGCAGCAAGCAGAAAGCCAGTCCTGGCAGGCTCTGCTCCAACCAAGCTGCAGTAAATGAGACTATTTACTGTGCTCCCATTAACGTGCAGCCCCAGGACCCCCATACAGCCAGGCCCATTGTACTGTCAGTGTTAATTAAGGCAGGCTCAAGCAGACATCTCCGGCCCGTTCAGCTGGGACAGTCAGGGAGCAACAGCGAGGAAAGAGAAGGAGAGTTTCAGCTGTGGAGCTCTGTGCAGAACAAGGAGCATTTGTTACCCAGGAGACTCGTTCCCACAGCAGAGAGGAGAATGGAAACTATTTCGGTGCCCTCCCCAGTCCTCCACAAGCATTGCCAATGCTGACGCCAGGAGGTATAAATGCTGGCAGGCTGAGTGCTTGCCTTCATCCCTGCCCCTGCCACAGGACACTAGCATTAACCAATTCACTGACAGCAATGCCTGTCTTGTGCAGCAGACACACACACCAGAGCAGATGGAGTCAGGGGGGAATGTTCTTAAAAATCAGACAAAGCAATGCAGCAGACAAGGGGCTCCCTAGGAAACACTCCTATTTACACATCTGTTCCCGGCACAAATGTCTGTACCCTCCTCCCCAAAATATATTCTGCATGTTCCCCAGATCTCAAACTCACATGGCCTCGAGCCTCTGCAGCACACATCCCTCTGCCGCATCTCCCTCCCTGATCTGCCTCGCTCAGCAACAGCACTAGGAACTGATGGCCTGTCCCAGAGCTTTGCAGGCAGCAGATCTCAGGCACTAATAAGCAAGAACAAAGCTCTTTCTTGCAGACTGTCTTCTAGGAGATGACTTCTCTTTGATCACAGAGATGAGTCAATGCAAGAAGGGGAGCACGGCTGACTCCATAGTGTCACGCAAGGAGGGAGCAGGGATATTGCAGGTTGGTGACTGTATTCCTTGGAGAAGGAAGGTGAGAGATGGAGGTATCAAGACATGCCTGCCCCTACAGTAACAGGGCTTCCCATCTTGCCTCATCTGGGCAGGCAGGGATAGGTGCTTCCCATGGACTCCAGAGGTCTAGGTAGCTTGGCAGGAGAAAATTCCTTATCAAGCTATGTCAGTCTCACTATCCACAAGCATCTCAGGTGTCGGGAAGGATTTTTGCCACCTCGCCTCCTTACCCCTTACTCCAGGGCTGTCAGAACTGAATGCACAACACAACCTCCCAGCTGTGAATTCCAGTAAGGAGGCACATCTTTCTTCCAGTCCTGGGCAGCAGCAGAGCTTACCACTTTGGGGGAGCCACAGGTGCTGCACTCACCCTGGACATGAGCTGTACATGTACCTGGAGTTCTTGCTGACAACAACTAGGATACAAATAGATCAAATGGGTGTTAAAAAGCCCAGCATGTTCAGGCTTGGGCTTCTTCCTTCATATACCACACAGGAATTGGCTCCTAAGGTCAGCACATGCCCACATACAAGGAGAACCCATTCCACTTTTGCCGCAGTTGTACAGTAAAATCACCCACCAGCAGACCCAGCCTCCCACCTATTTGCTGCAAAGCTGGTCCAGTGATGCATGAACAGGGAACAGCTCAGCCCCAGATTCCAGTCAGCTCTCTGGGCTGTAGCTCCAACATCAAGCACTGTGCTAGAACAGGTCTTTAATTATCCCTCACCATCAGGTGTGGGGCACAACCTGACCACCTCAAAACTGCCAGGCAGCCCCACCTGCTGCATCCAGCTCACAGCAGTACCCCAGCACAGAGAGTTGTCTTCCACCTCCCCCTAAAGGGTGGGTATTTTGACCAAGCCTTCAATATCTTCAGTGTGTCCACGCCTCTCAAACAAACAGAAAGTGATACAAGCAACAGCAAGCTCTCCATCACAGCAGAAATCCTACGCCTTGCTGTCTGCAGGTGCAGCAGCAGTAACATGCCTAGTATACACATTATGGCCACATTTGTAGCATGACCACAGGGACATCTTCACTCTTTCCCGTGTGCTGGACCACTCAGGAGCAAGGTGAAAGCAGCTCAGTGCCTTTCAACCTTGCTTACCCATTGTTTGTGGCAGAAATCTAAATCCCATGGCAACCCCACCCAGCACCAACCCCACCCAGGCTGTTCAGGAAATGCCAGAGAGAGGGATGTTGCTCAGAGTTGAACTAAGAGCATGGGTCTGCTCAGCTGGGGCAAGGGGGAACCAGAACACGGGAGCCAACAGGAAAGCAAATGATGCAACTTTATAAAACTCTTCATAAAGGAAAACTAAAATAATTTCCCCATTCCTTCAAGTCCTGTGCTTCAAGGTCAAACTGCATCTCTCTGATCAATACAGGCTGATCATTACCAACATGCGCTTGGCATCTTTTCTGTTCAGTAGGAACAGATACAGGAGCTTTTGAATGAGGAGTCAAAAATCCAAGCAGACTGATAAAAGCACATGTTAGCACAGTGGAAATGCCTGCCCTTAGCCCTCGCATTTCTCTGGGGGATCACTAACCGATCCACAACTGACCCTGCTTTCCAAAGGGAACTAAGGACAGAGGCACAGGAGTCTCTGGGGTTTTGCCAGTCAAAGACATTCTCAGCATCAGAACTCGGCCCACCATGGTGACCCTGTGTCCCAGTGAGCTCAGCCCACTGCCCACAACAGCAGTACTGATTTCTTCAGGGTTAGCAACCCAAAGCAGGAGCCATAACTCCAAATGAGGAAAGGGCTTCAAAAGAGAAAGCTGTTGCTGTTTTTTTAAAAAAGTTGGACATTTCTTGTTGCTTCCCAACTGTCTTCTAACAGAATTAATTCCCCAAGTTCAGTCCTCTGATGTTTAAGAACATTCTCTGAATTTCCAGCTTATCTTTATCCATGCACAGCTCACCCCTATTCACTCATGTTCCAAAAATGAGCTTTAACGTCAGCCTTTATCCAGCCTGTGTTTAAAGTTATATCATCTAAGTTCTCTAATCACTTCACATTAGGTAGGCTTTCCATTTCTTTGATCATACCCATATTCCTTCTCTGGACCCGACCCAGTTTGCATGCAGCCTTCAGAGAGTGACTGGAAATGTACGCAGTCTTCCAAGCAAGGTCTCCCACGCCTTAAAATGCTTAGATTTCCCTATCTCTGCTAGGAATGCTTTGTTCAACATGTCACATTGGATGACATGTATCTTTTCCATGGCTACATCATGTTAGATGCTCTCAGTTACCTTGTACATCACTCTGAGATCCTGAGTTTTCCCCCCATCACTGTCACTTTCCCCCAGTGAGCTCCCAGATGGAGCTGAAAGTTTTGTTAACTTCTCAGGCACACAACCATGCAATATTGTTAGTATTGTTCCTTAAGGAACAATCCCAGCTTTTCCTGCTGAATAACAATGAACAGCCTCTGCTGATGCTTCCTTAGCTTTGTGTCTTTAGGAAATACCACTATTGAAGTCTTTCTTTTTAGTGCACAGAGCATTATTTCATGCATTAGATAGCTTCCATTTTGAGGCTGATCTCCACTAACAACTCCCCTTCAGAGCAGTAGTTCTTCTTTCCACATTCCTGTTATCTTCTTCTAGTCTGCTTACTGCCTCTTATTTCTCAAAGGGTACTATGGATGGAAGAATTACACAGCGATTAAAGGGGAGGCAGGACAAGAACTTGAGAGATTCATTGCAGGTTATTGAACAAACAAAATACTAGCAAATCTCCTGGGGAAAAAAAAAAACACAACAAAAAACCACCAGGATAGGATACTTGTGTGTCCCACTCCCCCTCTTTGCTGACCACCTGCAACCACTTCCAGAAAAATCATACTGGGCAAGGTATCCCAATCACTACCTCAATTCCCAACTTCGAGTACTGAGGTCAAATCCCTCCTAGTGCTGGCACACGATGCTTCACTGCCCAGGAACAGGGGCCCTCACAAGCTCCATAAAAAGTCACAACTACCAGATAGGGCTCATGCTGGCACAGCTTCCCACAGGGCTGGGCTCAGTTCCACATACCTCCACACTACTGAGACATCTATGGGAGAAGGAAACCCTGCCCACAACCAGCTGTCTGTCTGCAGTCCCTTCCAGCCCAGGCTGCCAGTATATTTGCACCCAAAAGGAGACTGGGGTAACAGGGAGATGTGAATCACTTTGAATTCTGTGGGAAAGGGCAAAATGACGCTACAACCCAACTCTTAGTGCACATCTTCTAATACCTAGTACTGCCCAAGGAAGAGCACAAAAAAATAGCTGAATGTTTCTAGGCGGAGGGAAATGAGGACACAAACAGCAGAGCAGCTCCTGAATCACATCTGAAGGCTCAGCTTCAATCTGGTAAACCAGGCTCATAAAGCTGCACAGAAATCTTGAATAGAAGCAAAGCCTGGACATAGCTGATCTAGGCTGAGGTTTCAGGGTGTTTCAAGTAGGAGCTCAGCTCTAAGAGCAAAGCTGTTTCTTCAAGTACTCACTCAGATACTGATGTTACACTGACTGGGAATATAAACTCTCACCAGTCAAAGCCTTGGCAAAAGAAGTGGAAAGGGTATTATTTAAAAAAAGAAAAGCCTTTTAATCTGGCAAACAATCACTGTGAGCAGCCATGGTAACAGAGGATATTAAGGTGTTACTGGCTTCACTCCTATTAAAATCAGTTTTCAAAACAGGATCAATGCTGCCCCTAAAGCACCATTTACCTAAATAACTAGTTTCACAATAACTTAATAGTTCCCCATTGCCATGAGGAAAGCCTTAAGTTGCCACATAACATAATACACTGGAGCTGGTGAACTTGGCAGCCACAGCACTGCTGCATTCTGACCTCAAATAAAAATTATGTACTTCCAACTGAGCAGATGAAAAGCTGCAGGGCTGAGCTGAATCTGCAGCTCTGAAATGCTTTACTGTGTACACAGCATGCCCTGCTCGAGGATGGTGACTGCTTACGGTTCCCATGATGTGCACCGAAGTGACATTCCCTTCGTGCTCCGGGGGCACAGCCAGGCTGACTCAAAGTGAGGGAGACTGCACTGCACGAGAGGCTCAGCTCACAGGGACTGCAATGGAAGGGATGAAGCAGGGAAAAAGCAAGCAGAGGAGAAGAAAAACATCACTGTTGGACACACAGGAGGCCCCATCCAAGAATGGAAAAAAGCCCTCCTGCCCTCTTGCTCAAGGACTGAATCATAAACACTTTAGTTTTCCAAGGCAACTGTAAGTATGAAAACTGTTCTGGATTTCCCTGCCCAGGGCAAGGAGATTGGAACTAAATGATCTTTGTAAGGTACCTTCCAACCCAAACCATTCTATAATCCTATGATTCACATAGAAAACCCACATTAACATCATTCTGCACAGGCCAAAGTCCTTTCCTGCTATCCCTGTTCAGAGCAACAGCAAAAGTCAAATAGAGACATCTGGGAACTCGCCACAAAGAACAAGAAGTTCCCAGCAGACCTCCCAACTCTCAAACATTCCCACTCCACTTTGCAACAAAGCCCAGGGAGTACATAACCACTGTCTGATTTATTAGAGACACATGATATCAGTTATTGTTGTTCATGCTGATTTCCCTCTAAGTTTCTCCAGTTACCACCCAAACACAGTGCTGCTCTGCAGTGTTACCTGCCCCAGCTGGCCATGTTCTAATAGAGCAATGTCTTGGCAGCTGCAAACCACTCAGTTATTAAAAGAGACTTGAGGATTCACTACATCCCCACCTACCAGCAGCAACATAACAGCACAATACTGGCAAGCATAAGGCTCCAGTGCTACACAAGCATAGGGCTCCAGGGCTACACATGACACTGCCTGGGCTCCTGGGCACCCACATCCCGGCAGGCACCTAGAAAATCTGCAAAGGGGAGAGGGAACAGGACCACTGAAAACTTCTTGAGACCCTGTCCACCACATGTACATTAATGTGCTGGCTCTCAGACGAAGCAGTTGTCTTTTACTCTTCACCTGTGCTGTCTATAGTACTGTTAGCTGAAGGCACAAGGTCTATACACAAACAGCAAATTGACATAAATTATAGCCATTACCATAACACCTCACACAGCACGTCCCCACCCTTAATCATTGTGCATGACCTGCTCATTCAGAAGGGATCTGTGGTTACTGCAGATCACAGGCAGAGCTTGAGCAGTAGTGGCATTTTCCTTTGAAGCAGGCAAACAATAGGTAGGGCTGTGTGAATAGGCATGTCTTGCATGTGCAAGACTTGGAATCATCCTTCCCCTCTGCCCACACTGGCACACAGCTCATGGACATATCCTAAATGGACAAATTGATGAGAGCTTGAAGACAATATGGGAAAAAAGGACAGAAAGGAGTAAACTGCAAAGCAAGTGGGTTAGTTCTCGGGGGAAAACCAGGGGGTACATTAAAGCAGTTCCAAAATGTATAAAAGGCTGCTGCCAAGAGCAGGTGGATGAGCTGTTCTTCACATCTTCAACAACAAGTAGAGGATCCCTGAGGGGCAGACAGGGGAGTTGAGGTTAGACATCAGGTATAACAGATAAAACTAACCATTCACTATTCCACCAAAAAAACATAACAGTCAGGATCCAAGCTGATTTTCTTAAAATCTTCCATGGTCTTGTATATCTCAGAAGCTCTTTGCTTTACTTATTTAGAGGTATGCACCCCTGTTAATCTTCAGAGGCCCTCACTGTTAAAGATTGGAAACAATATATTTTTCTAACTTTGCTGCCAAACAAATGCCCATGTTACAATCTTGATCAACTCATGCCATCAAGAAATATCCATAGAAGGAAGGGGTTGGATTGCTAAAATGAAGGACACAGCAGGTAATATCCCTATCAGTGGGAGCTTCCAGAGATTAAATAAAGAAACTCAAGGAACAGCACAGCCCACTGTGCCTGCTCAGGGAGATGTGATTATTACATGGCTTTTGGAGGTCTTATTGTTGTGTGACTTCTGTTTGACTCAGAGAAGCAGGAAGCCTCTAATGCGGGATTAAAAGCCGAGAGCAATTTATTCTGTGAGGCAGAATACCTGGGGGAACACAAACACGCTCCTGGAAAGACATAGCAAACTTACAGGTGCAGCTGAGAGTGGAAAAGCATCCTGTGCCAGCTGATCTGGCTGCTAATCCACCTGGCTGTTAAAAACATACTCCAGATGTATTTTTTCCCTAAGCAGAACATGCTTAGTGTGAGCTTTCAGCCAGTGGATTCATCCTCCTTTCTTCCACCACAGTGAAGAGACCTTTTCCTCAATAATTCGGTCTTGTTGACAACAATCCTTGGTCACAGCTGAGAACCCTTCTAAATTTCTCTCTGGTTATTATTAACATCTTCCCATCTACCAGAGCAAGCTGTCATGGATCATCAGTCAGCTCTATTCAAGATCTCCATGTCAGGTCAGCCCATGATTAAGCAACCTTGTGGCTGTGTGTGCTTATCGGTGTACATTTAATTAACACAAAGAGTCTTAACTTGCAGCTCCCAGCTGCTGTGCAAGTCGTGCAAGGTCTACCTCCTCCAAAAGTCATGTTCAAACAACAGGCAGCCATCCCATAGGCAGACAGGCACACAGAGCCAGAAATGGGAAATTTGTTGGCTGAGGGCAAAGATTTCGCTCAGGTTGGAGAAGGACTCCCAGTGAAGGAAATGCTGTAGGGATAAAGGGGATCTGTGTGTGGGAGGAAATCCCGTCCTCTTCTTTAAAATAGAAAATAAAAGCTGGCAGACACAGCGCCCAGGCAGCAATGGTGAGGCAGGCCACAAAGGCAAAGCAGGTCACAGGAGATGGTTGACAAATGTGTCAAGCTTGGATTGTATTGGGCAGACTGAAACAGAGCTCAGCCTCCTGTGAGGCAGATGAAAGAGCTGGGCAGACTGCTCTATGAGTTCCCCATGGAGACATCCCGGCACTTCAGGAACTCCTGGAATCCCTGGTGTGTGGCTCTGGCACCACACTGACTATCAGAGAATAGTCTAGAAGGCTATTCTAGATAGAAGAACTATAAGAAACCTATCAAGAAATGTCCAGCAAAGAGGTGCTCAAGCACAACAAACAAGACATTCCCACACACTCCAGACACATTCCAGTCAGAGGAGCAAGAGCATGCCAGGGTGCAAAGGGCCCTAAAGGGGCCCTCAGGAGCTCTGTAATATATGATGATACACAGAGCCTTGTCTGAAGCCTAAAAACAAGCAGCCACAATGGTGACTCAGAGAGCTCTTTGGTGGCTGGACATGGGAGAGGAGCAGGAAGGAGCAGAGTAACTGAGGAGTAGGAAGCCCCTGATGAAGGATTGATTGCCCAGAGCACGTTCCTGGAGAAACAGACACATGCTTTTCATCTCCGTGACGTACTTCCATGTCCGGACAATTCTGAAGTCTGTGCTTTCAGTGCACACTTAAGAAAACCCTCCACCCTGTGCACACATTCAGCCTGTGCCTTTCCACACACAGCATAGGAAAGAGAAGACCAGCTAAAAAGTGGGAGGGGGAGAAGGATGGAGCACTGGAGATACAAAAGTCAATGCCAGAAGCCAAGAATCTGCTCTGCTCTCTCACTCGTACTCAGTGTAAGTGCCAGAGAAAATGCTTGGTCATGATGTTCTAACAGGATCTACCCTCCATCTCTGGTAACATCTGCCAGAATTAGTAACCCCATATCAGGGGAGGTGAAGCATAGAATGTCCAACAGCACTTCTGACCTTTTTAGCAATTTTTGCGTGCCTGCTGCTTTCACTTCTGAAAGTGCTCAAAGACTATAGAATCACAGAATCCTTTAGATTGGAAAAGATCTCTAAGATCATCAGGTCCAGCTATAACCATACAGCCCTTCCACTGCGAAGCCAGAAGCTGGAACTGATGTATCTGGGGATGCAAACATGGGGGCAAAGGAGCTATAAAGGGAGATTAATGCTGTCATCCTGAATTCCATCACCTGAAAGAGATGTGTCTCTGCCCATGACATTGCTGCTGTTGACTCAGAGCAAACAGGTGAGTCCCAGTGCCCCTGTGTTTGCACCAGAGGGTATCTCTTTCTCTTCTCCTGTGTGTGAAGCTTTGTGTATTAAAAGCTGTGTAATTAAGCAAAGGGTGCTCTACTCCCACAGGAGCTTCTACATCCCATATGAGACCAGGACAGAGCAGAGCCACATCATCCATCTGCAAGAGGGATTAGCTCTTTCTTCAGATATTTCTTTGAGCATGAGCCCCTCAAAAAGCATTTTTGTGAGCTCTGGGTTTCACACACTGAGCACAAGGACTCAGTGAGGTCTGCTGCCTTCCAGTGAGGTCTCCTGCTTTCCAGCACACAGCATGATGCTGCTGCAGCATCAGAGTACTTGAATTTCATAACCAGCATAGAACCTGACCAACAACAAGCAAAACCCAGCCTGAGGGAAACAAACCACAGCTCCAGCTTCACAGTGGGATGGTGTATCCTGCACTGGCTGCACAGCTCAAGGAGCGTGGCTCCCCAGATATCTCTGCTGTGTGGTCCAGCTCTCAGTTATAGACACCAACTACACCATAAAAAAGGCAGAATTTTGGGATAATGTTTGTGTTTATATGGATGACAAGAATGTCCAGAGCTACACTCATAATGCAAGACACAGATTTAATATTCTTTCCACAGTTAAACTGATCTCCAGCTACCAGTCCTCAGGATAAACCTAACCCAGAAGCAGAATGACTCCATATGCCTTTCTAAAGTCCAGGACTTTCTAATGAGGCAGCAAGCTCTGGCCACCAGCAGGAACGTGGCAGCGGGCTAGATTAAAGTCAGATTAAATTTCCTGTACCTCTCATTAGAGCCAGTGATAATACCCAGAACACACGGGGAAAACCCAGTGGCAAATAACCTAATTAGGTGTGGAAGTCTCACACCTTCTTGGTGACCAGCATATCTGCTGAAGCTGAGGGTCACAGTCCTTTGTGGTCAGCAGGGACAGCAAGAGGGGGAAAATACGGGAAGCTGTGCTGGACCCCCTCCTGCTGCCCCCCCACCAAGGGTCCAAGGCTGCTCTCTATGGAAGATTCCCAATACTTTGGCTGAAATGACGCCAGCACTTGGGCAGGGCTTGGTGTTATTTTTAACACTTGCTCACATAACTCTTTGGATGAATCCTGGGAAGAGCTTGTCACCAAAATAGTACACTGTGGGCACTATTTATACACCCACTGGCAGCACCGCAGGATATGCTGAGGAAAGCTAGAGCACCCCTTTATCCTCCTTTTCACAGGGATATAGTGGGGCCCTAAAACATGGTTTGCTGTTTGGGCCAGTCCTCAGAAGGGAGCCATCACCTGCAGGAGGCCTGGTGTCCCTGTGTGTCCTGATGAGGAGACAGACTCTTGACCATATGGGAGGGAAGCCCAGGTACATTAGGCTCAGGGAAGATGGATGGCTGAGCATACATCCCAGCTGCTGTGGACTAAAAAAGGAACAGTTGTGCCTAACCACAGAAAATGCTGATTCCTTCCTATTTTATCTCTCCTTGGCTGCTGCAGGGAAATTCAGCAGGGGTCAGGTTTCTTGGTCATCACTTCTCCTAATGTGGCAGCAACAAAGGTGTGCAGTGTTGGGGGCAGGTGAAGCACTAAATGTCAGCAAGGTCCACTGGAAAGGAGGCACCAGACTGACTGTCCTTTATCCCTAGGGACAGTGACAGCCTCAGGCCTTTCCATATCAAAAATGTGCCCTAAAGGACTAAAGGAAAAAAAATCCAGAGCAAACCACCCTTTTGAGACTATCCAAGGAAAGGAGGATCTTCCCCTGTCTTATTTTCTGGGCTAATAATAACAATTCCTCTAGAACCATTTCCGAGCCTATTGAACTTCCTTGATTTTTATCATCAATGAGTTTCTCCTCCCTCCTCCTTTCTCCCAAGACACATAAGACTGCTCTCTACTCTCACATCTCCTGAAGAAGCAGGTGACGTAACCTGAAGAACATAGACAGGATGCTGCATGAGAACAGATAAGGCAGAGAAGACTCCATCTTGAAGCAGAAAAGGACCCAAAATTTGATTTTTCCCGAATATAGGTAAAAATAAAATGTATATATACATCTTTTTTCCTTGCAAGAGAGGTTACAGCCTGAGCAGCATACTGGCTGTCGATCAGAGCTACAAAACAATGTGAAATAAACCCACTAATTGACACACGCTGTAAAGGCAGGGGCGGGACCGGTCACATTACTTTTGGCAGAACAAACAGAAGGGATCGGCTCCTACCTTGCCAGAAACAGCCTCCCCAGGACGTGGGCTCGGCTCACCGCAGCTGGAAGCCGAGCGCAGCAGCACTGGCATGAGAGCCGCAGGAAGAGCAGAGCAGGCAGAGCCAGCGATAATCCAAAGCAAAGCCAGCTTGTCCCCGTGCCGGCTCAGGGATCAGCGAGCCGTGCTGCGGGGACTCTCCGCCCGCTGCTCCCCTGTTGATGCAGGATGGCGGGCAACAGGCAAGATGACAAGGCACTTATTCCAGACGGGAACTGGCTGAGGAATTCCTCCTGCTGCCAGCCACCTGCCCCTCGCCAGGCACAGCGGTGCCAGGGTCTCACTCAGGGAGCATGTGGGCAGGAGAGAGGAGCGAGGGCGAGGGCCAGATTGCTAATGAAAGCCCCAGTGTAAATACAGATGCGCGCAGGAGAGGCTATGGCAGAAATGCAGCTCGTATTACAGAGAGCCATTTACAGCAGGCACAGAAAGCGGGGAGAGCGCGGCAGGGCTGTGCGGGATGGGTCCGCTGCCTGCCTTCTCCGACAGGGGGGTGGGAGGGCAGCTGCCTGCCCATGGGGAAGCCATGGGGGGAAGTGACCGCTAGAGAGGGGAGACCCCCCCCAATTCCATCAGCTCCTAAGCTCCATATGCAGTACGTGCTAGCAGTAATGCAAACCCATCCAACTTCCCACCCTGTACCCCAGCTGCAGCCCCAGCCCCGCACCTTCTCGGGTGCAGAGTGCCACAGCAGCCCATCACGCCAGAGAGAAAGGCTGATTAGAGCATTTCTCCATTCACCTGCTCGGACCCATTCCTATTGCCCAAGCCCTCACCCCAGGCTCTGGTTCTCCACATCTTTGAGACTTACCCTCTCTCTCCAGTTCAATGTGTTTGGTACCTCCTGCCAGGATTCTTCTTTCCCTGCCATCGCAGGGTAATTTACATGCTGTACTGCAGCTGGATTTACACCAGATATGGAACATGGAGGATAGGGACTAGGGTGGCACAGAATCACAGAGTATTCCAAGTTGGAAGGGACACACAAGGATCAAGTCCAACACTGAAGTGAATGACCCATTCAGGGAGCAAACCCACAAGCAAAGCCACCATGCTCTAACCAGCTGAAGTCATCTCACGGTTAACAAGAAAGGTGTCAAAGGGTTCAGGGGCTTTGCCTCCACTGTGCCTTCAACTATAACCAGCAGCAGAAGAGAGGTTTGCATGTGTCAACCGCTGCCCATTAAACAAGCCTTGGAAGACCTTAGGGAGAGGCCAGGAAGGAGCTGTTTCAGGATGTTTCATAGCACAGCAGGCACTTCCTACAAGCCCCGTGCCAGGCAGGCATACAGCTCACACCAGTGACCTCTGGGTGAAACCAGCAATGAAGAACAAGGTGTTCCTGTACATCTCAAGCAAGTGTGGTCTGTAAGGATGTGAAGGACCTCCAGCTCAGTGGTGTAAAACCTCAAGCAGACCACTTCCCTGCCTGGTGCCTCGTTTCCCTCCCCTGAAAAACAAGGACTGTAACACTTACCAAGCTGCTGCGGATGTTGCAAAGCTAATCTCCATGGGACGCTGGCAGCCTGCAAACAGGAATGAGCATTCTGTGGGACTCTCTTCCCACCAATAAAACAGAGGTTCCTTGTGGCTTCCCTCGACATATAAGCTACTGTTCACAGCTTTCTTCACCCTCACCAGAGCAGGTACCCTGAAAAGACAGGTATCCCCATTACCCCTAAAAGCAGGAGCATCAATCCCTCTACCAGCTGCACCCAGGCCATCTGCCAGGCAGGAATGCTGTGCACCAGCCCAGCCTCAGCCGAGCTGTCAAAGCAGCAGAAGGGCTGAGGCTGCACTGCTCTGGAATTCCAGAAACGCACAAACACCCTGTCAGCCTGCACCAGGAATGACTCCTCCCTGCCCCGGACCAGGCTGAATCACTGGAAATACCAAAACAACGATGAGGTCACGTTCCCAGAGCAAGGAACTGGAGCCAGATATAGCTGTATGGAGAAGTGTGCTAAAAAGGGACTCGGTGTAGGGGCTGGGGGGCTCTGGCAGACAGGCACCATGGGCATTTGTCTCGTTTAAAAACAGCTTGAAGCTGCCAGGACACTTTTTCCCCTCTCTGTAGGGTGCAGGGAAGTGGGCTTTAAAACTCTTTATCCGTCCCACTGAAAGAGACACAAACATTCTAACATTTGTGAGTTCAAGGAACAAGGCAGAAGTAAAATGATGACTGGATTCTGAGTTCAGTTCCCAAAATCTCACTGTGATATGATGATCAGGCTTAACCTGTGAAGAATCTCCTCACAGCAAACTGAATGGCAGACAAAAATAATATGCCCATTACTGCTTTTTGCTTTTGCTACAGCCTCAGCCAGCTTCCACAAAAAACCCCACAAACTAAACCAAAGCCCCAGAAATACTGATTTGGCAAATTTTCAAAAGGGTGAGCAGCAAGTAACAGTGGCTTCTGTTAATGCTTCTAAAAGGAGTACTTTTTTATAAGCAAACAGACTTTTCAAGGCTTTGCAGTTCCAAACTTTCACAGTTCTCTGTGGAGGGAGACTGGAGCCATTTTGCTGCTTAGACTGTGAAGGAAATTGCAACATAGGACTTGGAAAGGATAAAGGAATTCACAACAGAATTCGCAATAGCCTGTTCTTTCCCCTTTCCGTAGGACAAGACATTTGGATGGATGACAACACCACCCACAGTTATGTGAATAAGAGGCTCTAAGAATCCCCACTTTGTTCCATCAGGACATAAACAATATCTTAATCATAAGCCAAGAGGGAACAAAGATTCTGGACAGCTAATGCCAAGTGTATCACCTACCTGGCAGGGCAATGGTCACTGGGCTAGCACACCCTGCAACAATCACAGCAGTGCCTGGCACACCAAGCCAGCCCATGGGCCATGCCTGCACCAGTCTCCTTCTCCTGAAAGTCTGTCCAGATTTGCTAATAAAAGTGATAAGAAGATCTGTGGTGGGTTGTGCGTGACTCTCACAGGAGTATCATGAGAGCAGAAGTGTTCAAAACCAAATCAGTTCATTTTCACCCCACTATTCCAGCACGCTCTGGTAACCAGAACCATCTCAGTGGGTTACACCAAGAATTCTTCTGGTCTAGTTCCCCATCCCTGACAATGTGGCACTGGCACATAAAAATCATAGAGTGATTTCACCGAGTGTGATCATAGAGTGATCTCCCCTAAGGACACATTCTTTCAGCCTGCAACAATCAAGAACTCCTAGGGCTGGAGGTCACACACTGACCATCATGTTTCACAGACACTGAAACACATCTCTGCCATTGAGGTGTCTGGTTCCTTTTGGAATCTGTGTGTATTTTCAGTCTTCATGCCATCTCATAGCAACATGTTCTACAAATCAACTGTGTTGAAAAGGACTTCCTTAACCTCCTGTCTAACAAATTATTTTGCTGGATGCGCTTCCTCTGCACTGTGAGAAATAGCAAAGTTTATTAAGGTCATTCCTTACTCAACTTCTCCCTGCTGAACACTGTGTTATAGACCTTTGCTTTCTCCCAGTATCATCTACTTTCTCCCAGTATCATCTACTTTCTCCCAGTATCATCTACTTTTGTTTGTTTAATCTCTCTTCCTGCAGAAGCTATCCCAATCCCTTAATCATTCCCATTCCACTTTCCTCTGTTATTTCCAGGTCTGTGTTACCCTTTTTGAAAGAGGGTGACAAGCTGGTATGTGGTACCCAAGAGGCAGGCACAACATGTATATCTAGTATACAGGAATATGTACCAGCAGTTTTTGTTTCCAGTGTGAGATCTGCCTTTTTTGGCTGCAGCTGAACATGTAACTGATGTGCTCAGCTAACAACCTGCAGTGACTCCAAATAGCTTGTTGTGGGCAGTGAGAAACTTTTACAAATCACAATTACATGTGGCATTCATAGGCATGATCACCCATTTGCTGTTTTATCATGCTAATAGTTCTGCAAGATGTTTCCTCGATAAGTTTTCAAACTGACCATCCTGACTATCTTAGAATCACTGGAAAATTATAGACTTATGTCTTCCAAACCTGTGGGACCAAGCACTGCAGGTACCAGAGCTCTGATGCCCTGCAAAGCACAGCATTTGACAAGGAGCTCTCCAAAAACAGTGAGCAGGAATGCTACATAATCTTTTAGGTCTCTTTCAACCCAAACCATTCTGCGTTTTCTAGCCACCAGGAACCTGTCAAGAAAATAAGCTTTAATTGAAAATATGATTCAGCGCCATCATCGTTCTGAAAGAGCCTGCAGTGTTGGGTGGCTGAGACACACTCCCATCCATGGCTCAGATGAGGACCCAGATGGAAGTGCAGAGTCCATATCAGTGCTTAAGTACTACAGATATGCTCACCAGACACTCACCCCAGGCACAAGAGATGTGACTTGTGGAAAGCAGTCCAGGCAAACACACACCATAATGAGAAGAAGAGGGGGAGAAACTGTGGGCTTCAGGCAAGCAGCAGGTATCAGCAGCAAAACCTCAACCAGGCTTCATGTTCCGGGATCAGCGGAACGGAGACCTAGAGCTGGGAAACCTCAGAGAACACCTGCTGTGAGTCGAGGGCTTTGGTAAAGAACAGGGAATTAAGTGTCCAGTGGAAGGCAGATTACATAAGGCCAAAAAGAAGTGGGGATAGCCAGCCTCCCTGAACATCTGGGAGGGACACTACAAGCAGAAGATCTCACAGCCAAGTTTCACCTGACTCCTCACAACCAAGTTTAACCTGAAGTGCTCCAAGCTGAGCCAGCAAACCAGAAGGATCTGATTCCTGGCTCAGCTGCAGCAGAGGTTACCACAGGAAAGAGCACCAGGCAGCTACAACTACACACAGTATCTTCATTTCATATATTCCCAGAGCTTGAAGCCCAGTGATGGAGTGGGAAAGGGTGAAGGAGCACTTAGTCTATCCCTCATCTGTACAAACTGCTGCTCACAATCCCAGAAGGAAGACAGAAATGAGGTTTTAATGAACCACAAGCCCTGTGTAATATCATGGTCTGGGATATTGTATTCTCCAGCTTACATAAATAAAAAGAACAGATTATTCCTCCACATTGTCCATCAGATGCATTGCAATCTATGCATTCCCGCACATTGTCCTGCTCCGTCAACAGATGCATTGATCCATCCAAAAGGCAACACAACTGAGCCACTGAGTAAGGAAAATGCAGGATACCAGGCATCCTGTGCAGGAAAATGTGTCAGACAGCATCTGCTGCCACAGCAAAAACTGAACGAGAAGCAGAACTGCACAGAATACTGCACAGCCATAAACCAGGCTCGCACCTTCTGAATATTCTATGATCCCTTATCCACAGCCTGAAGGTTTCTGAGGGACAAGTGCCAGGAGGTAAGGAAGCCTCTGAAGCAGCTGCTCTAGGTGTTGCTGTCTAAGTCAAAAGGATGCAAACCCACTGCTGCCAGTAAAAGGTCACCAGACTGGAACCTTGCCCAGCAGCTTCTACAAAGCACTAACTAGGAGACTTTCAGACTGCAATTTTTCAACATGAGAGTACAAATTAGTTTTCTAAATACAGACCTGTACTCTACATGGAATGAATGGCCTGGGTGCCCACAGGGCTGATGAAGGGAAGCACTTGATGACACAAAAGACTTCCGTTTAAAATCCAGGGCAGCTACTGACTCCCTGAGTCACCTTGGTGTGCATACTTCAGGCCCCAGCTCGCTGGTGAACAAGGAGATATTGATGCCCCCTGCCTTTCAGAGGAGCCGTAATGCAACTAAGCTTAAAAGACCTCAGGATCCTCACCATAAATTCCAAAGTTAAAGGAGGCAAACAGTATTGCTCATTATGTACAAAAGCCAGGCTTCTTTTATGAAGTGTCTGATTTGGATGTGGAGGCAGGATGCAGCCAGTAACAACAACACTGGCCTTCCCTGGAGACACAGCACTCAGATCAGACGGTGCTGTGTTTGTGGGGAGATGTGTGGGGCTGGAGATGGCACCTTCAGGTCTGGCCCAGCCTCGCACCCAGGTCTGGGAACAGTGCACCCAAGGAATTCAGCAGCACAGCCTCATCAGGGCACACTCGCCCCCCCCCCAAACCAGGCACGATGCTTACAGAGAACCTACAAAAAGCTAGTGGTTGGGTCATATGTTTTCCTAATTCAGAGGAAGCCTGGCCCAGCTCCGATATCCCACAACATCTCTTGGTGCTGAGAGTGGGGGTTGGGAAAGTCGAGATCCATTTATAGCTGAAGAGTCTGGCAGAAGGCTCAGCGTTGTGTGGAAAAGCAAGAGCTGACAGCTCAGTACAGTCAGCTCCACCCAGTTGGAGAGGAGAGGCCGGCTGGGGAAAGAGACAGGGGTATGGAAACTACTTCCCTTCAAGCTGGGAGTGATGGGAGAGAGGTGGCTTCTCTACAGTGCCAGAAAGAGAAAAAAACACTCTCTGCTTCTAAATGAATTATAAGAAGTAGGGCAGCAGAAGACTAGCTTTGGAAAAACTGCAGAGTAGCTGTGCTGCAGATACGGCCAAAAGCACTCAGAGGTCAAGCCCAGGCTCTGCTGCAGGGCTCTGTGTCCTTCTTCTGAGCCCTTCATCACATCCAGCCCTGCAGCAACACAGACCTTTACCACAGGGACAGGGACAGAGCTGTCTGGGAGCTGCAGCTGGGAACTCAGCCCCATGCTTATTGCTGGGAGAAATGGCAGCTCCCTCACTCCAGCATATTTACATCAGCCAACACATCAGCAGATGTAGCAAAATGTCCTTGCCAGCCCTCATGGAAAAAGCTTGCCCCTGAGGACAAGGCACCAGTTTAAAGCACCAGCATGCGCAGACCTATGCTGTGGTGACTTCAGCTCCTCCCCATGTTGTCAGGCATGAGAGGAGAGGTATTTCTGTAGCTAACCCAATTTAGCTAACAATTGTGCAAATTAGTAATAAAATCAGGAAAAATAGCCACTAAAACTGTGTTAAAGACCACAGAGATGATGAGGCTGTAAGAAAAGCAAACACAGTCTAGGCGAGGCAGTGAAATACCAAAGCTATTGTATAGGCATTGATAAAAGAAGCATCATGCAAAAAAAGTTCTCGTCACCCACATTTAAAAATGATAAACTCAAACGAACAGGTGCAGAAAGGGCCTGAGGGAAACAGAAAACCTATCAAACAAGAAGAAACTTAAGAGCCTGGCTTGTTTTGCCTAGCCAAATGTAGGCAGAGAGCGGATAGGATTGCTGTCTAAATATATCACAGGAGACAAACAAAACTGCTGAAGCAAAAGTATAATGCTGGCATGACAACAAAAGAATAAATGCAGTGAACACATTTGAGCTGAAAATTAGAGAGGGAGAAAAATCAACCCTTAGGACAGGAGCTTTCCAACTGGAACGCCTGGATTTAGGATGAATTTTATCAGTAGTCTGATAGAGTTAGAGAATAAAATGCTCGTGGCCCACAGATATCCAAGAGGTCCCTTATGCTCCTGTTTTTGTTCCAGCTGGTAATTAGCTTGGGTCATTACCAAGATGTCTCCATTCATACAGCAGACTTTGCTGACTATCCAGTTGGAGAGCCCAGGGCAAGCATGTAGCCCTCCCATTTCCTAAGAGCTGCTCACGAGTAAGGACTTCCAGGCTACAGGTCAGCGGGAGAGAGTTGTGTGGATGCACACAGGCAGAGTGAGAGCTACCAGGCAGCCAGGAAGGAATGAGGGTGTTGCAGTTAGCAATGGAAAACACCCTTGAGGTGCCTCTGCCCAAATGCCTCTGCTGCTCCATGGTATTAGGGACAGAGGTTGCTCAATGAAACAGGAGGGACAGAGATGTTCTAAGCTCTCCTCTGCTGCAGTGTAAGAAAAAAACCACGTCATCACTGGTTATCAAAGAATCACAGAATGGTTTGCATTGGAAGGGATATTAAAGATTATCTTGCTCCCCACCCCTGTCATGGGCACAGACACCCTGCACTAGACTAGGTTGCTCAGAGCCCCTTCCAACCTGGCCTTGAGCACTCCCAGGGATGGGGCATCCACAGCTCCTCTGGGCCACCTGTTCCAGTGCTTCAACACCATCAGAGCATTATCATTCTCAACCCCCAAACTGCAGCCCAGTGGGGTGGCAACTATAGGCACAACAGCAAAACAATGTTCAAACTGTGAATATTTATATTATGGAATAATGAGGAAGATAAAAGGGGGGGGGGAGGTGAAAACAAAACCCAGAATCTATTTCAAGGATTAATTTTTGACATATCTCTGAAATATGAGAGCTTCATAAAAGACTGAATTATAATTTTCAGACACCGCACAGACGATGACACACGGTTTGACCTCCCCCGGGGAGCCAAGGAGAGCACCGCGCACACGAGAAGCAGCGACCCGACTCCTCCCCGCACAAAACCCGCACGCTCTCGCCCGCCCCGCCACCATCCCTTACCGATCGCCCGCATCGCTCCGCTGTTTACAGCCGGACCACGGGGCGGGCTCTCGACGCTGCCCGCCCCGACCGGGTCCTCCGCCTAAGGATGTCTGACGTTTCCTCTAAGTTTCCTCTTAAAACATCCCAGCCAGGATGGAAAATTTTGGGAATTTGTGGGCTTCCTGCATCAGGATACCAGATGAAAAGTGTTGCCGTCTCAGACGGGCTGTCCCACAGACCATCCCCCAGAGCACTTCTGGTTATAAACTCCTTACATCAATTAATTGAGCGCCAAGGAATCTATCATCCCAATATTCTCTTTTTATTTAAAAAAAACAATTATTTTACAAAATCAGGAGTGATGTAAGACAGACATCACTGCCAGCTGATGTGTTTCAAATGCTGATTGTGTCAAACCACTGAAAGAATTGTATCTGTGCAAGCTCACCAACAGCTTTATTATCCCCTGCATGTTGCAGCCAACATTTTCAAATCCCCTTTTAGCCAGAAGGTGAGTACTTTGCACGTAAACCACATAGGAGGCACAGTGTCATAGTTTCCTTGCTCTGTCAGCACAAGGTCTGCCTCTGCTTCTCTGCAACATATTCTGCTGCATCAGATGCCAGGAACAGCTTTGATAGGACTTTCAATCCACAGACCAATCTGGGTATCACAGGGATGTCTGCTTATCACCACAAATTCTCCTTTTTCCTCTAACCCCAGGAGGCTGACTGTGAAAGACATAATCCTCATCAGAAAGCCATGATTGTCTCTGCAAAGTGAATGGTAAATCAGGGGGAGGTGACAAGCAGCAACTATCACAGCGGTTTCCTCAGCCAGAGTGCAGACTCTCACTTTACTTAGGGTGTCTCCTTGCAGGGGAGATCACCAGATAATCTGCTCCTTCCCTAGCAAGCAGCTCCTGGACACTGAAGCCTGGATCCAGTCCCAGCTCCAGTTTTGCACTGGCCGTGCTGAAATTTAATACCACAGTTTGCAACAAGCCTCCCCAAGCAGCAGGTGCAACAGACTCATTTGGTTCTTTTTTTTTTATTTTCCTGCGCCGAGTTAAACACAGGGAGATGCAACCTGCTATTAGAGCTTAAACAATCTCACACAGTAACTGCTGAAACTGGCAGAAGGGAGTTCCATGAAATGGGGACATGGCTGGCCTGTTGCCATCATACACTGCCTCCACTGACAGCTCAGAGACTCACAGCAGAGTCTCATAAATATCAGGTGGTTACTGCACAAAAAAAAAAAATCCAATTCAAAAGAAGGAAGGAGTCTAAATTTGTATAACGGAGCTGAAAAAACCCAACCCCAACAAAAACCAAAAACAAACAAAAAAAACCCCCACAACAGTCAGGGCTTAGTCCTCTGCACAAGAAAAGCTGCATTTAGACAGCTCAGCAGTGCTGGCAGGACAGACTCTCATGCTGCCACGCTGGCCTTCCACTCAGTAACCCCGCTGACTACGGAGCTGGTGTAACAAAACAGCGAGCAAATCCCAGTCCCTCAAGATCACCATGTCTTTGGCTGTGTCTCTGTGTTTTTTAGGTCCCTCTGCTGGCAGTCAGACTAGTAGGATTTTCAGCTCCTTACCAACCCATGTTTGACAGATAACCTGTTCCGAAGTAAAATCTGAGCCAGCACAGAGAAAAACTGCAGCCCTGAAACACTGCAGAGACTCCTGAGGCATCACTAATTCCTCTGAATCGTGACCACTCTGCTCATCAGGGAGGTTGAGGGAGACACCAGGTCATGCTTTGTCCCTTATACTGAGCCCCAGCACTGGTGAAGTAAAGGCTATTTCAGCTGCTGGCCATGAAACAGCTTTTCTGGCTTCAATACTGCTGGTGTGGTCACCATCAAGCCAGATGTGCACGCACCTCAGTCTGTTAAGGGGGGCCAGTTGCCTTGTGCTGGCAGCTCAGGTGAGCCCTAACCGTGGCACAGGCTTCTCACAGGCCAGATTTCATGGTTTGATCCATAAGGAAGTCTGAGCACCTTCTGCTCTTTTATTTTAAGTCTAAATGAAATGGCTGGTGCCCAGTTTAAAAAACCTGAGAGGGGTCTGAGGACAATAATCCTTTGCAAGAGCAGACTCGCAATGCAGATAAAACAGGGCAGGCTGATGAGTGTCAGCTCCTAGTCCCTTAACCAGCTAAGGGTTTCTCTGAGCTTGCAGCACTTCCTGATGGGAGATGTGGGAAGAGGGTGGTGTTTGGGTACTGGCCGTCTCTTGAGAAAGTGGATTACAGCCAAAAGGCTACAAAATCACACATGTTACAAAGATTGTGGATTTGTGGGTTGTGTGGCTGGACCTAAGGCACACCTGGGGTCAATACTGTCACCCCAGTAATACGGTCCAGAGCAGATTTATGAAGAAAAATGAAGGCACATGACTGAGAGAGACATTGCCAATTCAACCTTTTCCTCAGACTGGAATTCTCTTTGCTCTGAGGTATGTAGTTAGAAGGAGAAAAAAAAATAGCATTATGAACAATCTCAGGGAGCAGAGACGCCTCCCACAGCACGTTCTCTCTTGTGCCAAGGAGCCCCTCTGGAATACCATACAACTCCATGCTCCAGGGTCACCCTGCCAACTTTCCCCAGCAGCGGCACATGTCTTTGGAAAAGAGACTGGAACCAGAGGGTGCACATGGGTGAAAGGAAAGCCCCAAGTCCTTGATTTGGCAGCCCGGAAGGCAGAGCTCTGGGCAGCCACTGGCTCAGTGCCTTGCAGGGAGCACAGCCTCCTTTCCTGACAGCCCTTTACTTTGGTTTGCTTTGCTAATTTTGACGTGAGATAGGGGGGTGTCTTTTTTGGTTCTTCCTTTTTCTTTTTCGTTTTTGGTTAGAATCCTTTGTGTTTATACTTGTCACTATTTGGTGAAAACGTTCCTGTTGTGGCAAAAGGTGATTTTGGCCGCATGTTTCTCCCAGACATGATGAGTGCTCCAAAACCGTGCTGGTGAGCGAAGGCGTAGCCAGAGCGGCGGGTGCTGGTCCGGCGCAGGCGTCGCTTGGGTGAGGGTGGAGGGGGCCGCTTTTTGGCTTCTTTGATCTTCATCAGCACCTGGAAATCAGAAAATAAGGTGGGAAAAGTGGAAAGTGCATCATTATCCACAAGCACAGTTGAAGAGGACCAGAGAAAGGGAAACAAAAAGCAGGGATCCAAAGACAAAAATGTAAAAAGGGCATCTTCTATTCTATTCTAAGGGGTGTTAATGGGAGCATCATCTGTAAGTCACAGAAGAGGATGATTTCCATGTATTCCCCACAGCTCTGCAATGCCATGGTTGGGGTATTATGGAAGGACTTTCAGTCAAATTACCCAAAATGTGAAAGTCATCTCACAATAGTCAAAAAATTCCAGAAAACAAATAAAGAAACATTTAAGAATTAGCATATTTAGTATAGAAAACCGATAGAGAGTTTCTATATGTAAAAGCTTTTTATGATGCTAGCGATGATTGTCATAGAATTATAGGATCATAGAGTGGCTTGGGTTGGAAGGGGTCTTGAGGATCATCTCATTCCAACCCTGCTGCCACTATATCAGGTTGATCAACACCCCATGCACCTGGCCTTGATCAACACCCCCAACCTGGCCTTGAACGCTCACAGGGATAACAGATTCTTGTATTCCTTGGCAGATGGGAAATAAATCCTGCACTTTATTTGCAAGTAGTGTGCTTTCTGCTCCCACACATCCACTGAGTCAATCTCTTGACAAGAACCTTTTCAGAACAGGGCTGTCTAGTACAGGAGGCTGGTATGGAGAGCCTGTAGCTCAACAGAACCCCCAGCTGCCAGACTCCTGTGCTTCTTGCTTGGCACAATGGCAGTGGCAGGTCCTTGGCCTCTCTGAACGTCAGGCCTGTTTATTGCCAGCTGGGGAACTCCATTGAGCAGGAAATCCACTCCTCTCCTGTGACCATTCACTTCCAAGAAGAGGCAGAAAAGTAATTTAGTACTGGAGAGGGAGGGATGCTCCCCCTCAGCAGGGAGGCTGGGATTCTCGGTGACAGCTGTGTTTGACTTCTACTCAGCTAATGGGTAAACTCAGCCCTGAACTGCATCCCAAGGACCTCCCTACCCAGCAGTCTTCTCTAGCATCCACCTACCCTCTCTGCAAGGGCTGAGAATTCCCCTAACATGTTCTCCTACAGTCCTGGAGAACCTATGGAGCTCCACAGACATCCCGAGGATGACCAGGGAGGGCATCAACTGCTGTGATTTCCCTTGAGGCTGTGCTCTGACACTGATTCGGGGCAGCTTGGCGCAGGGAGAGGAAGGAAGCACGAGGTGGCAGTAGCATTCAGCAAATGCTCCTGTTTGGAAGCAAGCCCAAGGAGCTCTGAGTGTGCTTATGTTCTTGAGGGGTCCCTGGGCTGCAGTGAGCTCTATGCTCCCTGCCCACTCCATCAGTCCCTGCCTCTCCTTTGCCCTGATGCCCTCATCTTCATATTCCCAAGTATGGGAGGGAAGCTGGTTCCAGAGGGGGCATATAATTGGCTACAAAAAGCAAATTCTGAAATCAAGAAAAAAATCCCCTGCAAACACATATTCCTGGGTGGAGGGTGAAGGCTTGTGGTCTGCCAGGTTAAAACTGCACAGCATCAGGGCAGGAGGAACATGCCACTCCTTTGCCACTGAGCCACAGCGCTTAAACCCTGCACCTAAAAATAGTGCAGCTTTCCTGCCTCAGAGCAGTCTAATCCACATCTAAATAATCTCAGCCTTGGTCCCAGCTGCAGATGGTTTGAACTGTGCCAAACCCCAAATTCAATCCTCCTTGTCTGGGGAAGTAGGGGACAGACGGATGGCAGCACTTGCACCGACAGGGACACACACTCCAAGTGATGCCAAGTCCATGCAATGTGGCTCCATGGTGAGCCTAGGCCATGGTAAGCAGGATTTCTGGTTTAATAATGTGTCTCCTTACTTTGTCACTGGGAGTTGGCTTTAACTGAGTCTTTAGGAATCGAAAGCCAACCACCGGCAGCACGCAAAGGGTGATGCTGAGGAAGATGGCCAGCCACACGTTTGGTTGGCTGAGGGTGTTCCGAGCCGTACCTGGAAAACAAAAGCGTGATTAAAACAGTAAAAGCAGCACCTCCCACGACTATTCCCTTTGGCTCCCTGTGATTTCAGAGCACCTGGCAAACAGACCAAAATACAAGGCAGACATCACCTCCAGCAGTGAAATCAAGAGGCTGTAGAGAGGACAGCACAGCCAGTGTCACTGTGTGAGATGAGCAAAGAAAAATGCAATGTCCAGACACGACTGCAGGTGGACAAGGATGTCAGAGTGAATATTTTCTCTCTGTGAAGAATCAAATCACTGCAAAGGATTGATATAAACATTCAGTAGACCTTCAGCAGCAGCCCAGGAGTCCCATCTTTTGCCAGGACTCTAGTGCAAAGGGAGGAATACTCCTTTCTTGCTTCCTAGCAGCACTTCATAAAGGATGTGGAGTACTGGCTCTGTCCAGCAGGTGATGGGAATCGCAGCCCTTTATGAGAAGAGTGTGTGTTGCTCTGGAGATCTGCACAGACAGCATGACTTAATAAGGGTATTGGCAGCACTACTGCCATGTGGTGGCATGTCCCTGACACCTTCTTTGAAACCAAAGTGCTCAATTCTGGCCTTTCCAAAACTGAGAGAATGTAAGATAGAACAAACAGTCTGCAAAACCCTCATTACAGGGCTTAATGATGCTGGTGTTGGCAGTATATTTGCTGAATGTTTTCTTTCCAGTTGGCCAAATCCTGCTGTAATACAACTCCACTGAAATTCAAGTAAACAAGTTGTCCCAGTCTGGACTAGAAACACTTTCCTTAAAAATGGTTTCAGACTGGAACCTTACTAAATAGCCCTCAGCATTATAGCTACTTTGACCAATGTAGTAATAACAGAGCAGCAGATGATATATCCCTGCCAAGTGAGCTATAATCATCACAGAATCATCAAGATTGGAAGAGACCTTCAAGATCAATCCAGTCCAACTGTCCACCTTGCCTTGGGAAACTGAACATTCTGTCTTCTCTCACTCAGCATTTTTGATGCTAAAAGCCATCTCAAAGTAGATGTGATCATCTGCTTGAAAAACATGTTGCAACAACTGACCTGCAGCTCAGATATTTCTAAGCTGGCTAAGCCCCTTGCTTTTGCACTGAAGATAGGCAAAACAAGTCAGTCAAAAATTAAGGCATTGATTAATACAAAAATCTGAGACTTGAAATTAGAAGTGTTGGGGTTTCAGAAGTAGAGACTCATAGAAATGTTGTATCTCTATTGGCTATTGATTCACAGAGCTATTAAAAACATCTGAATGACTCTGCTAAACTTACATGTTCCTCCTGGTCAAAGTCTCAGGAGACGGACTCATTTTTATGTTATCCTTCGTTTTTTGCATGGGTTAAGAAATCTATTACGTAAAATAACTACAGAGACCTGGTCACTACTGGTATGTTTTGTTGCTGGGAATTTGCCATCTGACCTGTCAGAAGGCTCACTACAATCACATGGCATTTTTCTCATGTCTGACTGAATGTTGTACTTCTATGCCTTCCTATGCCAAAATGCTAACTTATTTACAAAGATCACACATCTACAAATAAGATAGCAGACATCCTAGATATCTGTAAAAATGGGACACCTGGAACCCAAATACAGAAGACCAGCAGAAAGCATTCCATCCAGTTCAGCAGGTTTATTTAAAGGACCCTTCCCATAACTACATGGGAATGTCCACTATCACACAAGGAAGTTAACATGGCACACATTCACCTGGATGGATGGGATTCAAAATAAATCCCAGCAACCCTCAGAAATATCCTGGCATTTCTTGCAGAAAAGGCAACCAATATATTCTGAAATAGACTTAGAAATACTTGGAAACTTTAAGCCCTGCAGTATGTCCATTCTGAGTGCAATCCAGATTTGTCCCAAGGCTTACCAATGAAGGGAAAGGAGGCTGTGAAGATCAGGTACATGCCATCACTGTACATGGTGAAGGTGATAGCAAAATAAACAGAAAGGCTGCCCCAGATGAAGAACTGGTTGACAACTGTCCAGTAAGAGGTGTCCAAGCCAATCTGAAACCACAGGGCAATACAGTTATTGTCAGTGCCTCCACTATTTAGCAGATCTGTGCTGAACACAGCTTGTCCTCCGCTTTGTACATCTCCCCCTGAGAATGCTATTTGTTCAAGTCTCAAGAAATATCAAGTCACAAATCCTAAGTTTCTGGGAAACCATTCAAGGCAAGATTACTAAATTTATCCTATTGTTGCCCTCTTCTCAAGCATTCATTAGTGGCCAGCCTGGAGACAGTATATTAAGGGACTTTAAAGATCATCCTGTTCCAATCCTGCTGCCATAGGGACACTTTCCACTAGACCACGTTGCTCAGAGCCCCATCCAGCCTGACATTGAACTGCCAGGGATGGGGCATCCACAGCTTCTCTGAGCAACCTGTGCCAGTGCCTCACCACCCTCACAGTAAAGAATTTGTTCCCAGTATCTAATCTAAACCCACTTTCATTTCAAAGCCAGTAACTCTTCTATGACTATGTGCCCTTGTCAAAAGTCCCACCACAACTTTCTTGTGGCCCCTGGTAGGTACTGTGAGGCTGCAATGAGGCCTCCTTGGAGCTTCCTCTTCTTCAGGCTCTCAGCCACTTTAGCAGAGGTGCTCCAGTCCTCTGATCAACTTCATGGGCCTTCTCTGGACTTGCTCCAGCAGATCCTCATCCCTTCTATGCTGCGGGCCCCAGACCTGAACATGTTAAGTTCAAATGAGCCATGCTTATTTTCCCACCTCTAAGCTGTGATGTTGAATTGAAAGTCAAGAGAACAAGCCTGCAAGACTTCAGACAGAAGAAATTACTATCTAGGGACGTATGATTGATTGGTTTTCTTTTAAGAAATCTCTCTCATCCTGATAGTACCATCTGACTTTTCTACCACCCAAGTCTTAGCTATTTCTTCCAGCAAGTTCAGGCTGTGTCATGCATACATCATGCATCGGGCTAGGCTGCAGAGACATCTCCATAATGGAGAACCTATAAAAAACTGTCTGATGGCAGACAGACAGTCCTGTGCTTCAAACCCTTTCCATAAAACCAAACAAGTCCTTCTCTATTCCCTGCCTTAACTAATCTGCCTGTTATGACTGCAAATTTCCCAAGGCAAAGACTCTTCTTTCCTGTCACTTGGATCTTTCATAACATACAAATCCCCTGTTCTGTTGAACTGACTAATCTGGTGTCAAGAGATCCTTTTTTTGCAAGAATGCATGATGCAGTAGAAAATATAATGCTGTCAACACCCTAACTGACCCTCCAGATGCTGCCATCATGAAACAACAACTAATTCCTAAATTGTTCCTAATCCCAACCTGGGATGCCTTACCTGTACAGACACCACGATCAGTAAGCAGGTCTGGGCCATCAGAGCAAAGGACTGGTAGTCAGCAATGGCCTTCCCATCACTCCTCATTGTATTGTACATGGCCCCATAGGGGATGAAAAAGAGGATGAGGGAACTGTAGATCCCCTGCAACATGCACTTGACAAACACCACCTTGTTAAAATAGAGGTTTTGCTGGCCAGGCACATATAGTTGAGGGAACAGCATGCTCCAACGATCATCCACATCCTGAAAGCAGAGAGGGACAGTCAGATTTGCTGGCAGCTACCCAACCAAGTATACTGACCCAGTTAGGGGGTGACGTGCATTTCCATGAGGAAAGGCAAAGCACACAATTCATTCAGTTGTGCTTACTGGCAGGGCACATACCAAGGTCACCTGGGCGTATTTTCCATTATGTATTTTAACTTTCTTGTGCTAAAAAAAATGACAGCTGATAGGAAAAAAAATAATATACACTTCATCTAAAGCAGACTGCATGGTCTGTTCTCCAGAGACTTGACTGGAAGCTAAGGATTAGAAAATACCTCCCCACACAGGCAAGGCTGTCTGACTTGGATCCCTTAAGTGTCCAGCACTGAACCACTGGAAAGTAGCCAGCTCCTATTTATTTAACTTGTAAAATGCATATAAGAACAGATTTATTCCTCCTTTGTCTTGTCAAACAGTAACAATGAGGTTGAAATTTGTGTGTGAAATTACAGCAAAAAGAACTCACTAGAAAGGCTGAACTTGCAAAATCTGGTTTCAAAGATCCAGTTAATTAATTGTTTTGTCTGGTCATTAGAAAGTCACTTGCCAGGCTTCAGGAACACAAGTAGTTGGGTATGACTGCTCCAGGGGAGTGTTGCAATGGCACCTGGTGATGTAGGCAGCAGCCTAACCCCAAAGTCTCATCACACAGTGAAACCTACAGGCCAAATCTAGGTAATCATATTTGTCTCAACTCCCTGTTCCTCACAGGACTACCTAAACCCAAATCATATGACTCGGAGGAAATATACCTTTTCTCCGGTGCATCCTTTTTTTGTGGTCTAAGTTCGTGCTGTTAGGATATTATTTCAGGGGGTAGCACAGTACCTAGCAAAATGGTCAGCTGCTTTTGCTTAATGGAACAAGCTCAAAGCACCTGGAGATAAAACCCCTATGAAAAAAAGCCCCAAAGTGAAGACAGAAACAGTACCTGATCAAAGAGACTCATTCCTAACACTGGGAGGGAGGTATATACCAAATTGTAAAGTGTAATGAACCACTCATCGTAGACAGTCTGGAAAAAAAATACAAACCAAAAACAAAGCGTGAAGTTAGCAAAAAGCTGTATTTTCCATTTCTTTGAAACTATATGCAATTAACCTCTGCAACACCTTGGTTTGAGATATTACTGAGACAAAAGGAATAAGATGACTCAAGCTCAGCATCTCTATACAGGGGAAGGATCACATTATGCCAGTCCAGGTTGCTCAGCACCTCAGCACCCACTGCTGGCTGCAGCCAGAACAGAATCCCTCTGCACCACCCTGCACCGCCAGCCCTTGGATATCTGCACTCCCCAGAGCTGGGTTAAGTTGGAGGCTGGTTTGTCTTGAACTAACACCAGTTTTTTCACTCTAGACGTGCTTCTCTTGCAAGCTCCTGATGCCCACAGGTATCTCAGGGTTGAACTGCTTGCTCCAAATGTGCTCCAAACGGCACAAGCATAGACCTTACAAGATCTGCACTAAGCCCTTATCTGTGTCATCAGCTGATGGTTGTCATCACATTGAATACCTTTGAAAATCCTGCAAGTGATTTATGTGCTTCATAATGCACTTAAATGCCAGAGAAGGTTTAGACTGGATACTAGGAAAAAATTCTTCACTGAAAGCGTGGTCAGTGTTTAAAACACGTGTGGATGTGGCACAAGGGGTTTAGTGGTGAATGTGGACATGGGTTCATGGTTGGACTCAATGGTCTTACAGGTCTTTTCCAACCTTAATGATTATATGATTCTGTAATACATATATTCTGTCTCCAGGCATCCATCCTCCAGCAGCAAGGAAGACAGCAATATCTGCTTTATACCCATATGACTGAAGAAGACAGACTTGAGTCTGCTCAGTCAAGTGGGAAGAATGGCTTAGTTTATTTCCTTGTAAAATGTTTACAGATACTTTGCTTGAAAAACACTAGACTTAGAGAATGGTTTTGGTTGGAAGGGTGCTGTAAAATTCATCTATTCCAACCTCCCTGCAATCAGCAGGGACATCTTCAACTAGGTCAGGTTGCTCAGAACCCCATCCAACCTGACCTGGAATGTTTACAGGAAGGGGACATCAACCATGTCTGTGGGCAAGCTCCGTGTAGTGTTTTAACATCATTGTGAAAAGCTTCTTGCTTGTATCAAACTAAGCTTAATTCAAAATCATCACCCTTCATCATATTGCGATAGGCCCTGCTAAGAAGTTTTTCTACAGCTCTCTTGTAGCACTTTTAGGTACTGAAAGGTGCTCTAAGATCTCCCAGCTGAACTACTCCACCTTCCTCAGCCTGTCTTCACAGGAGAGGTGCTGCCCTCTGACCACCTCCATGTCCCTGAGAAAACCAAAGCTGGACCTACCTGTGCTGAGAAGCCAGAGAAGAAGCCATACCAGAAATGCACCAAGGTGAAGGCAAAATTCTTATAGAAGAAGTACTTGAGGAACTTGCACATGCGGATGTAGGACCACCGCCCGTGGACCAAGAGCAGGCGCTGCAGGTAGCGGAACTGTGCAAAGGAGAAGTCACTGGACAGGACTGCCTGCATCCCCTCCTGGCCACTGATGCCGACCCCAATGTGGGCAGCTGCAATGAGAAAGTCATTGATCACGTCATTACACTGATTACGTCATTATCATTGCCCCCTTTTTAAAATTAGTTATCCTGCACCGAACACTGTTAATTCCCTCACAGCCTTCATAAAAAGTCATAATGAAAAGTTATTAAAAAAAAGAAATTGGTGCGCTAATTCTTTCAGCGGCACTATGATTTTGGCTCTGTGGTACATTTCGCATAACTGGGCTTTTATTATTTGAATGAAATTATAGGTTCAGCGACAGTTTATGGTTTTTTCTGAATGCTTTCCAGCAGCAGGAATACTGTTGTTCATAATGGCTGCTGTTATGAAAAAATAACGTTAATTTATGTTGACATGTGACTTTTATTTACATGCGTGCATGTCCCTCCGGCAGCCTTAAAACATCATTGAGACAGGCAAAGTCTTCAAACCATTTTAAAGTTTCTCAGACACTGTACTAAAAGGCAGACTGTAGACTTTTTATGTTTCCTGGGCTTTATTAGTTCAATCAAATAATTAGATAGAAGAGTCACATATTTTTTAATAGTAACTTGCATTTATTAAACATGGATATAAGTTTAATGTGACAGCTAATTATGCAGCTTAAACTAATGAATACAATCTTTGTGGTTGAAGGTTGGTTAGATTCAGAGGTTTCCACTGAACCGAACTGATAAAATCCCCAAGTCCCAATCCTCTTGTGGGGGGAGTGGGTTAGTTTCTAATTATTATGTACACTCTAACTTTCTTCTCCTTTCTTTGCTGACTGCCTGACTTATCTCCCTTGAAGCTCTCTACTTAGCCTTTTCTTTCTTAATTAAAAAGCTCCAGTTAATCAATTCTTGCAAATTAACACAAGGAAGATTAGCAATAGGTCTTTCTGAATAATCTTAATTTAATTATACCTAGTTAGGATATTTTTTCATAAATTCACTGAGGTAATGCAGCATCAAATGATGCTCAACGATGGAGGGGCCTGGAAGCCCATCATCTGTAACTCAAGGGAGATAATTAACAAACAGCCTTAACATAAAGTAATGCTAAAATAACCATCTCACATAATACTATATGCTACATAATACTACAGGGATAAAGATTTTATTTCTGCTCTGAGTCAGGCCCCCTATGATATAAACTTGTTTGTTATATACATTGCCCTTGTGATGGTGGCTGTGGAGACACAATGACTGACACATCACAGCCCATGTGGGCTTTTCATAGAATCACAGTCATTAAGGTTGGAAAAGACCCATAAGATCATCGAGACCAACCATTTTGACTGTTCTAAGGTATAAACAGAGAAATAGGCACTTAGCACAACCTTAGCTCCCCAAAGAGTCCAGTGTGACCCTGACGGCAGGAAACACAACTAACCTGTAGTAAGAGTACTCTGTAGAGACCTGCCAAAATCTGGGACACACACACTTGTTTCCACAAAGAGGGTGGTACAGGAGGCACTCGGATATGTGTTCCTGCTGCTAGCCCACCTCAGAGAGCCAATACATCTTTGAGCCAGTCTGCTACAGCATGGTGGTTCTCAGCCTTCACTCACTTTTGATCATGCTGACATCGTTGGCGCCATCTCCAATCGCCAGGGTCACAGCCTTCTTGTACTTCTTCACCAGCTCCACCACCTGGGCCTTCTGCAGGGGAGTCACCCGGCAGCAGATCACCACTTTGCACATGCAGGCAGTTCTCACCAGCTCCAGCTCCAGGTTCCCTTCCAGCGCATAAGCCTGGAAAGGAGGAAAGGGATGTTCAGGGCAGGCTTGCAGCAACTTCTGGCCTGACAAAGAGGATGCAGCAAGGTGGCCATGACAGCTGAGCCAGGCTCTTCCGTTCACAGGGGTGAATCCATCCACCCAGTCGCAGGGAGCATCCACACTGCACATGAGGCTGTCCACCCTACACCTACAACCATGCACTTTGGGTGCACCGCATCTGGATGTGCACCACAGATGGGTATCCACCACAGCTGGGTATGCACCACAGCTGGGTGTGCACCACAGCTGGGTATCCACCACAGCTGGGTATGCAGAACAGCTGCTCTGGTTGACATAACCTGACAGAGGGCCGAAGTGTTAAACACCAAGAGCATCAAGCTGCTGCAGGGCCTGAGACAACCTTGTGTATCTCCATGTGAGAGAGTCTCTGCTCATCCCTCTTGGATTACTATTTAAGCTCTGGGAGATAAATAGGAAAGATATCAATTTGTTAAGTGCTTAATTAAAAAAAACATGTAAAAAGATAAGCTTAGGTAGGCATGACAAAGCAAAACACAAAACTAGGGAGACGGCTGCTTTGCTCTGAGAGCTGACCTTTTAAATCAGTCAGCTGTGTTATTTCTGCTCAGGAAGCACTGAGATAATTGGACGTCTAGTCACCCCTCCAGCTCTGCATGAGGAGGAGGGAGCAGTGTGAGCTTTTCATATTTCTTTCAGATCATGCTTTTTGGCGCTATTCTTTGTTGTCTCTTTTTAGCAGACATGTTGGGAAGGAATCTACAGGGCTCACTCCTGCTCAGAGCCATTACAGCAGGCCCACTGCCCTGTCTGTGTAAGGCAGACAGTCCTTAGACCACACATTCTTTCTTTTTGAAACAGAGAGCTCTGAGTCACCGGTGTCCCCTGTTTCGTCTGTCATGGCAGCAGACTTGCTCGACAAGAGCCCTTTTTATGGTTTAGCTTGAGTACTGCTGGCCAGCGCGCTCAGAGACAGCTTTTGCCTCAACGTCCTCGCTGCACAGCACCAGCAATATGTTATCACTTCGTATGTTAATACACAAACATAATAATGCAACTGCATACAAATCTACTGGCATGATGATGCCATTAAGGATGCTGACTGAGTTTCTGTTCGCTGCTTTGTTCAGGGAACATCAAATGGGTACATAGCCCAGCATTGCCCTCCCACCCCTCTGCATGCAGGGATAGAGCACTGAGCAGGTGCTGTGTGGGGGACAGTATCAGCTACCATTGTTCAACCTTACAGAAATAAATAAATGACATCTAGATTTGTCTGCCCTAACCTTGTGGTCCACACTGAGAAGAAAACTATTATCTTGGTGAAACTTATTGTGTCTACTCTGTGTGGCCTGGCTGCTCCCACACAGCCCATATTTGAGTTTCTTTGTGTGGGAATATCCCCTTGACAGGGTGTGGGTGAGCGTGTGTTTTTCCAGGAATATAAAGAAAGCTTTTCCACCACTGCCAGGGGTGTTCTGGTAGCACAGCACTCAGGGTCTGTGCTGCAGGAAGGGCTGGAGTAGGAACAGGCAAAGGGCTTGCAGCTGATGTCCATGCAATGCACATGGACCAAATCTGACAGACCTCTTGTCCACTGTGCATTGGTAGTCTAATGGGAATTATGGTCTTGGAGTTCAAGAGGATGTAAGTGTGAAAGACAGAGAGGGGGTACTTAACAACCTAGACATTGTCTGAAAGTGTTTGGGGTCTGTATACATGGCACATGAACCAAAAGTAGAGCAAGATGAGATTTTTCTTAATAGTAATTTGCTGGGCTGGCACAGAGCTGGGAGTGAAAATTGCTGGACTTCTATTAAGAGAGGTAGCAACCACAGGGAACAGAAGCACCTTGTTTCTGAGAGGCAGCACCTCCCAGAACTTTCTAAATATGTCTATTTGCTTTCACTGAGATCTGGATAAGTAAAATACAACAGATAAATAAACCTGACATAAATTAAGCCTTCCTCACAGACAGGTTTAAATTGATCTAAATTGTTTTTTCTTCCCTCTAACTAGGTCTAAAAAGTTTCTAAGTATGGAAAATTTATTGGAGAGATTCACTATTCTCACCAGAAGACATTTCACCCCAAAACTCTCTAATCTCAATTTAATTCCATTACTTGTCTACGTGTTATAATTTGAAGACTAATACCATGACTGATCAGTATTCTCCAGACTCAGAAATCCCAACTGACTCAGTTTCACCCTGTGCGTTCCAGACTCAGACTTCTTTGTACCCTCTCCCAGCCTGCTGTTACCTGCTCTCTTTCTAAGCAGTTAATGCAAACACTGACCATCAAACAGATGTGGGATAACCCTCAACAGCTAACAGTTGTTTTAGATCAACAGTGAGCCCTTCAGAGCTGCAGTCTTTCATCTGTCACTCAGCTAGTTCTACCCCTCTTGTTCACCAAATATCAAGACCAACTGTTCTCTGTTCATATCTTCTGAAATATTGTCTGTCACCTTTGATGTCTCAGATAACCACTAAACCTAATCCTCAATTAGGGAAGAAAAAAACTTTGTTATCTAGAGTTGAATTTTAAAAGCATTTCTCAGAGAGCCAGTATGTCTTCCAGTAAGTTCTTCAGGGAACTCATCCCTAACAAGGCTCTAAACCTTCCTTACCAGGCTGTGGCCAGTGATAACCAGTCCATACACGCCGTTTGCTTGCTCATCAGGTAAAATTTGGTTTTTTGAAGATTTTTGAAACTGAATGTTGATTTCATCACTGTCCAGAAAGGAGTCTGGCTTCATCTTTTTCCTTGCATTCCTTCAAAAAAAAAAAAAAAACACCAAAACCCAGGAAAGTAATGAAAATCTTGAAAATATATATGTTTTGTTAAAGCAACTTTATGAAAACAGAAAATCAATGCTTCCCTTTGATAGTTCAGTCCAATTTTTACTGTATCCCTATAATACAATACATTGTTTAGCTGCTGCTGTCTGCACAGATCATCCACATTTCTGAAACTCTAACAAGTGTTGCTAAACTTCTCCTGATTTAAAGTCAAACAAACCATGAGTGTTATGAAGGGTGGTATCCCAAAGGGCATGCAATTTTCTGTGCATGTTGTCAGGCAACCATCTACTCCAAGAGAAAAGGACTGCAAACCTGTCCCATTTTCCACCTTTACCTAAGAACCTGTGTCTACCAAGGAGGTGAGAAAGGAAGGCAGGTTGTCAGATACTGCCTGAAAAGTATCCAGACAAAGGACATAACCAGATGAAGGAGAGCAACATGAATAAATGGCAACAGCAGTAGAGCAACAGCACAGCTCAAACCTGCAGCCAAAGCTTTGTGGCTCAGGATCACTTATCGGTGAATTTCAGCTGATACTCTCTATCTGACTCTGCTGTCTTATGCCTTTATTGAATTTGAGCTCTTGGATCTAGAACTTCAGAATTTATCCTCAGAGGAGATTTCTACATTGTGTTTAGCTTCTGGACCTTCCAGGGAGACAGCTCTCCCTTATTTAAGGTCCCTGAATGAGCTGCAACTATGAAAGCTGACAGGAAAAAAAAAAAGGTGGAATGAAACAAAATACAAATAGTGCTGGTGCACAGCAGTGGAGCTGTGTTTCAGCCATTTACCTCAGCTCATTCAGTACATCATCAGATGTGCTGCCTTCAATAATGAAAACATCTTCCATGTCATCGTTCAGCAAGTTGCAGGAGTATCCAATATTCATTGCTGTCTCTGGGAAAGATAAACCAGGAAGATAATCCATTTTAGCAGCCCCAAATTCGCCCACTTCTGTGGCCTTTTAGTACAAGTGACAAAAGCTCTCTTTCTGACTCAAAAGAGATTGAAGCCTTTCAGAGTCAACAGTAGAAGAGCCAGGAGAGTCACTTTGTGGATGTAGCCGCAAATTTGACTTCACAAGACCACAGGAAAAAAATAACTGTACCAAAATGAAAAAGCTTAAAACACCCTTTGACTAACATACTTGGAGCAACAAAAAACATTTCATGTTAATTCAAAAATTTTTTTCAGGATTTTTAACTTGCCCTCTCCCTACTTCCAGAAAAGCCCCAAACCACAGCTCTGAAAAAGATTATGACATTTTGTCTTTAAGATTCTGAAAAACATATTTTGGTATTTTATAGCAAAACTATTGCATTTGGAACATGATAAAATGAAAGGTTTCATTTTTCTCAAAAATTCTCTGCTCATGTCTTGGATGAAATTATTTGCACACACTTACGACCTCCCTGAAATACCATTGTTTCAGTGAATATACTATGTTTCCAAAAGAATTCACTGAAGTCTATTTGCTGTTCTTTCCAGCTCCAAAAGCCTAGGTTTCCTCCATTTCTATTTGGGAGAATGAGAGCCAGAAACAAACTGAAACACACCCAACATCCACTTTAACATTAAAGCTTCTGGAAAGAAGGACAGAATGATCAGCTTCTTACCTGAAATGATAAGCTGGATGAAGGTGACACCTTTTCACAGTTTATGTCAGGGACTGTAGGATACTTACTGTCACCTCTCCAAAGGCAAAGGATGCTGCCTTCACCCTGTTTCCACCCTCAGGACAGAAATTAAGGACAGGCACGAGCTACAGTCATCTGTCTAATTCCAGTTAACTGATATTTTGTGTAGCTGGCAATGAACAAGGCCCTGTAAGCTTGTCTTCTGTGCAGTTTTCAAAGAATGAGAATACAGGTTCTAGCAGAACCACTCCACCAGTGAGAGAGAAAAGAAGCATCCAAAGCTGTAGTGCCTTTACCTTGCTTATCTCCAGTGAGAACCCATATCTTGATGTTGGCTTTGGCAAGAGTCTCAATTGTCTGTGGGACCCCATCTTGTAGCTTGTCCTCGATGGCTGTGGCACCTAGCAGCTTAACAGAAATGGCAAGGAGCTGGTTAAGTCCTCCCACGGCTACCAAAGGACAAAGTATTAAAGCTAGAGGTAATTACTCAACCAAACACAAATGAAATCCCCAGGAATAGGGTTTTACTTATTGTCATTCTTCCTCAGCAAATTTACTGTACAGAGTACAGCCCTGATCCTGCAGATGTTCTAGTCTCTAATCCCCCCAGGCTCTGATGGATTATGAATATGCATTAAATTATTTGCAAGAATGCTTGCAGAGCTACAGGTCTGTGTTGTTCCTCGTGTGCCCTTCACAGCAGATAGAGCTTTAACAGAAGGACAAAGACACTGTGGACCCACATCCCCAGACTTCCTCTTGTGTGGAACTTGATCCCAGCTGTGCTGTACTGCAGATGTCACATGGCTGCTAAACATCTTCTCTGGCCCTTAACAGACTTGTCCCCATCCCTGCTCTACACTGTCACACAGATACAGTGCAGACTGCTCAGGACACAAACCTTCATTTTTCTAAAGTTACTGCTTTTTCTGGTATTTGGTGATGGTGACTTTGACCTGTTGTCAAAGGGACATAGAGGTTTCACTGCTACCTCTGGTTTCACTGCCACCACCTACCTCCTGCTGCTGCTGGGAGACTAAATGCAGAGGTTGGCTTTAAGTCCAGGATCCCTTTTGGCATCCTGGGATGTCCATCATACATCAGCTATGAGCATTATCAATTTAGGTAACAGTTCTGACAGAACTTTTCTATAGGGTCCTCAAAATTGCACAATCCCCACTTGACAGTAGTGCCTCATGCAGCTAGAGAATCTATGCAACTTCCAAAGGCCAGCATCTTCCCAGCTCACACTTGCTTCTTCCCTGAGCCCTGCCGGCATTCTGAGCATTAAGCTAGTGGAAGGAGCAAGGGTGTCAGGATTTCCAGGATTTCAGGAAAGCACTGCCACGATTGCAAAATCTGGATTGCTTCTCCTCCCACGCATGCTTTTCATTCATTATTCATGGCTCTAAAACATAGGCAGACCCTCCAGGGCATTCAAAAACTGTAACAACACTGAGGGAGAGAAGAATGACTTGAAGATCACAGTTTAGGTCTATTTGAAATTGACACAAACATGTTCATGGGTATCATCTACCCATCCTGTCCAGGACTGGAAGAACAAAGGAGACACTCTCAGGGGCACTGGGAATTATTCACTGCCTGCCATTTCAAAGGCTGGAAAATAAATAGATCAGCCATTTGCACACACAAAGGATAGCTATGAAATATTTGTGTCCACGTCATCTCCTGCAGGCTCTGGTACGTCACTTCATCATGAGAAAGCTACTCTGACACCCACATGAGTTAAAATAAAACCATTCCCTTGCACTGGTGGCTGACACCCCAGTTATGGGCTCCTGACGGAGATGCCAATGAACACCCAGGGCTGCCCTGTTCTGAACCTCTCTTGTCACACAGCCTGTCACTGAGCTGTTTGCAGGGCAGTGTTTACCAAAGTTATACTGAGCTGTTTATTGACAAACCACCACCCTCGCTGCCTCCCCCACAGCTTGGCCCAGATTCCTGGAATTATCAACCATTAGGTCTTTTTCAATCTCTTCATATAACTCCGACAGTTTGTCTTCCCGTCCTTCCAAGGCAGTGCTTGCTTCATGGTGACGCCTGATCCAATCCTGAAAGTAATCCTCCTCCAAGCTTTTGTAGGCCACCACGAGTGTCCTTAGGCCTTCTCCAGCGAACTCCTGCAAGACAATGATGAGGCAGAATGGTCCAAAACGAACGGTCTGGTCACCCAGGCTTACAAAGGACCGTCAGAAAGCAGACCTTTAAAAGCATCTTGGTAAAATTTGTGAGGAAAGGAGGAAAAAATGACACCTTAGGCCACAAAGGTTTTGGTATTTTTAAACAGCAATTCCAGACCACTTTATCATTGTCAACCATGGTCCTTATGAAGAAAAACTCAAAAGGGCTTTTCTACTTTCTGGCTCTAAAGCTTTACAGTAACCAGGCATTTGTTTCCCAAGTCATATTTCTCAACAAGAGGTCCAGAATAGTAAGACTTAAATAAACACTGAACACGGCCTTGAATTTTGGATGTGGGCTTAACATTTTTAGGATATGAATTTTGCCTGAAATGCACACCATGAGCACAGCTAGTCATGGTATCTCAGCAAGTCCTTGTAACTATCTGATGGACAATGTGGAGCTCAGTGTTTGGTGGAACAGCAAAGATGTATTTGTGAAATGCACCTTTGGGAGGTGCAGGCTTGAAGTAAAGGTGCATCAAGACCTTTACTGGTCCATCAGACTAGGTCACAGGTCTTCTAAATGTGCTGCATTGCATTTGCCATCTTTGTCCATACTACAGAATCACAGAATGACAGAGTATCTTGGATTGACAGGGACCTTAAAGATCACCTCATTTCAACCCCCCTGCCATGGGCAGGGACACCTTCCACCAGATCAAGTTGCCCAGAGCCCCATCCAACTTGGCCTTGAACAGTTCCAGATATGGGGCATCTACATCTTCTCTGGGCAGCCTGTTCCAGTGCCTCACCATCCTCATGGTAAAGAATTTCTTCCTAATATTTAATCTAAATCTACTCTCTTTCAGTTTAAAGCCATTAACCTTTGCTGTATCACTACCTGCCCTTGTAAAAACTCTCTCCAGCTCTCCTGTAGCTCCTTCAGGTACTGGAATGTGTTATAAAGTCTGCCCAGAGCCTTCTCTTCTCCAGGCTGAACAAACCCAAATCTCACAGCCACAGGAGAGGTGCTCCAGCCCTCTGATCATCTTCGCAGCCATAGACTCACTCCAACTGGTTGATGCCCTTCTTATGTTGAGGATCCCAGAGCTGGACAGTGTTCCATGTGAGGTCTCACAGAAGGACAGAATCACCTCCCTTGATCTGCTGACTGTCCTGGAGCAGTTCAAATGGCACCGGGTGCTCATGCTTAGGCAATTAATTTGATACCTATGTCTGGAGAAATTATTTTGTTTCTCTATTCCATAACTAGAAATTGGTGCTTAAGTGCTGTTTCTAAAATCTGTTGGGTTTTTTTTCCCTGAAGACAAAGTACGCTGAAGAAAAGGAAAACATCAAATGAAGCTCTGTTCTTGAGAGGGAAGCACTTACATTCAAGTGTTCTGTGGTCTCCTCTTTGAGAGAGTTGCAGGATGGTTGAAGCAGTTCGTACAGAATGGTGTCAGCCCCCTTGCAGTACAAAGTCAAGTCACCTTCTGGACTCTGCACTGTGAGAAAAGGAAAAGAAACGCTAGGAATCCCAGAATGATGCTCTTGGGATACACAGCCTTTCCATCAAAATCAATAAAAGTTTCTAGAGGTGTCTGAATTTCCCCAAGTTTTGGCAAACTCACAGGAATCAAGACAAGCTCTGCTTCGAAAAGATGAGAGTGTTGGTCTCAGCAGACACTACATTGTCCCTACAGACACAACTTCACTCAAAAGTTAAGAACAGCTTGTTCTTAGGGAACTGGTCCTACTTCTATTTCTCCTACCAGTAAACTGTAACTGCAGTTATGATATTCCTGAAATATTTGAGTATGCTGGAGGACTAATAAAGGCTACAATAAAGTTTCTCAAATAATTTCTCCATTTTCTGTCTGGGAAAGTGGGTTTCTCCATTCATTCTTGTTTTCTCGTTTCCTAGTTCTTCAAATTTCATTGATAATTTAAAAGCTAAATAGAAGAAAGGCCGTTACTGCATTGTAATAGGGGGACAAGATATATGAAAAACTTAATGTCTTCCATTCCTGTGGTCCAGATGTTGAGATTTCTCCCACCTGCTTCCTTTAAGTATTTTTCTGGCACTGTTCCTGTGTAATTATAAAGTCAAGGCAGCACAACTCAAGCCCTTAGAAATACATGTTATTCAGAGCACATTGTAAAGGAGGTCTCTAGAAAAATGCATCATAGCAGAATGAGGGACAGCTCCAGAACCTAAAAAGTCAGGGAGGAAAGAAAACAGCAAAGGAAACATACCAATCACAGACATCCGCTTGCGAACGTTGTTGAAATCAAGAATAGCCAGAAGTTTGTAGATTTTTGTTTCTCCCATTTCCACGACAGTGATGGTCTCTGGTGTGCGAGCCCGGAACACAAATCCAAAGTTTCTGGCAGCAGTGACTAGGGCTCCCTCATCAGGAGATTGTGCTTGATACACCAAGTTACCTGACATGCAAGAAAACAATTGTAATGTGCCTTCTGACTTATTTCTGAGCTAAAAAAAGTACAAAATCCAACACATTATATAGCAGTTATCCCTTTGCTTTTCTGTCTATTCACAGAAGTGCAGCACTAAAAAGCACCTTGAAGTCCACACATCTCCATCAAGTCCCACCAACCCGCCCTCCACGACAGTGCAAGAGGCTCCCTGGATTCTTTTGGGGACTTCAATCACTCTCTTTGGAGTCTAACATCTCAATGAGAGGTCAAGTTCCTTGAGTTTACCCCCTTCTAGTTAGATCTCTATGTATTTTTCTGATCAGTATTTTCACCTAATACCTATCAACTAATTCTAGCCTTTAAAGCATGATTTTCATCCTGCCTGGGATTGGAGGAGGCTGACCCAGTAGCTGTGGGAACACTGGGTGAGAGGAGCTAAGGAGTCTCCAGCGGATAGGTGCTCTATGTTCTTTGCTTTTTGAGACTAGGAGTAGAGAAAGAGTGGGGCAAGCTACTGCCACCTCAGGGAAGCCATGGCACCTGAAGTTTGCGCACTCCAGAGATGTGGTGTTTGCAGTAGTGTCAGCTCCACCACAGGAACAACAGGGAGTGGAGGCCCTGGTCTTTTCTCTTCCTGTGTGGCATCTCCAAAGACACTGATTTATGTGTAGCCATACACTAAAGAAAATCACCAAGGAGCCAAAAGGACCAATAACAGCTTCTGTGGAGAGAAGACATGCTGTGGTACGAGTGAACATAATCACTCATTCCGGTGCCTTCAATAATCCTCACCTTCCTTCTTCTCCTCTGGCATCACTGTGTGGCAGAGTGAGAGCAGCCGGAAGAACCTGTGTGTTGGGACATCATTCAGCTTCACAGCTTCAACCAGGCTGTGGTCATAGAAGGCAAACTTTGGGTCGGCTAAGGGGTTGTACGAGAAATCAACCTTCTCTGTGTTCTGAAAAAAACATGGCTTGGTATTATTTGTTGAGCTCTCACATGGCTGTACATCAGTGCCTGCCCCACACAGCCCCTCTCTGCTCCTCACATTTACAAAGGACCTATCCTGCAGGGCTGGCTGCTCATGACAGAAATTGGTGGGTTTAAGGAAGTGGGAGGTCATGAAATGCATTTAATCATGGGACAGGACAGGCACTAGATGTGCCTTTCAGAGCAGCACTCAGGCTAAGAACCAATTAGCTAAACTGCCTCTCTGAGAGGCAGCTAATGCTCCAGGATCCCTGCCAATGGATTCCTACAGCAAAGAAGTGCCTGCCTTCAACACATGCCTGCTTGGAAGCACTGTGCTCATGATGTCAAAGGCTGCCTGTGATAGCAGAATGCAGGAGCCCAGTTTAAAACAATTCAAAAGACTGTCTTATCCTCCACATTCTCCCAAAGCCATAAAAAATCCTGATATGGAAAAAACCAGAACAGACAGGTGACGTAAAGGTTAAACTCCATGGGCACTGCCCATGTTCTTTTGTCAAAAAACAAGGAGCCCCAAGCAGAGTGGAACACACTGGAGAAACGTCCAGAAGCTCACCACATGATGTGTCACGGAGGAATGGACTGCCAAGCCTGCCTGAGACAATTCCGTCTCCCGCCCCATCCCTGGTGAGCTCAGAGTTTCCAGAACGGGAACCATCCTTTTGACCTCTGCACACTGACATTTAGCACTCAGTCCAAGAGCACAGACCGACCCCTCCCACGCTCGTCTGTGCAGCAAGGTCCAGGCACAGCAACATCATGGATTGTTGGAGGGCTCTGCAGGACCCTGCTCCACAGAGTGTTATGAGCAGCAGGGTGGGGTGGACAGTTGGCAGGGGTCCAGAGTGTGTCACCAAGCAAGGCTGACGGAGAGAGGGCAGGCTGGAGGCACAGCACTCAGCACAAACAGCCTGTTTCAGTGGGAAATTTAAGTTCTAAATGGTCTGGAAATTAATCATTGGAATGGTGAGTGGGATTTTCATCATCTTCTTCCTGTTTGTTATTTGTATTACTGCATGCAGCTTTCAGACATTTTAGAAATGAACACATGTGCTTTAGCCTAGCAAGCAGAGGCTAAAGAGAAATGTAGAAATTACACATTTTCACGCTTTCTGAAGTCCAGACATTAGAAGAATTTGACAGTGACCTTGCTATTGGTATGAACTGCACTTTATTAATTCCTTGCTAAAGCTTTAATCAACCACCAAGGTTAATAAAATTCACCAATGTCCATGTCTCCAACAAACACCAATGGTCAAGTGATCAAGAGAAGCTGTGCATGCACCAGGATGTCAAGTGAAGCAGAGGGAACAGTGTGGCTGTTTCTGACCTGCAGATTTAAGCCAGGTTTACTGGAAAGAAACTTAACTCTGGGAATTCTCTCGCATCCAGAGGAAGACACATCACTCTTATGAGCATCAAGAGCATCAGCTCTTGCAGGGTCAAAACCACAAGCTATGCCTCTGTGTGTTGTGTCCACTGGAACTTATCCAGGTCCACTGAAAGCACAGATCCTGACAGCACTTGAGCACTTACCTCATTTATTTCTATCCTTTGCCCAGACATGTCATACACATCACCTGAAAGCAAGAAAGATGAAATTATAGCTACAAATTGTGGATAAGTGGAGTCTCTGAGCCACAAAATTGGTTAAAGTGTTTCTAAGCTAGAATCTATTTTAAAAGTTTCAGTAAATTGACATGGGCACCGACGACTGATGATACGTAACAATCAGTTTCTATGTTGGTCCATGACAAACTCCAGAGACTGATAGATGCTTGAAACATAAAGCAGCTACCATAATGACTGGCTTTTGAGTAAAGAAGACTTGTCTTGAGCTAAACCCTGAGAGGATCTAGTGCTAGGTAGAAAATGAAAGTGCTTCCAGGGGATGACTTTTCTTGTGCCTTCTCTTTCAAAATCCAGCTCCTGGACCCTACTATTTGCAGCAATCCCTGGACACCTACAGAAAAGGGGTTTTCAAAGCCCATTTTTCCCTTATCCAGGTAGCAAGGCTGCTCTATTTATTCTCCCTGAACAGATGAGGTCATAGGAATTGAAGGTATGTCATCTCCAGGATACATTATTAGAACTTCTGCCCCGAGAAAAGTTTCACTAGGAAGGTCTGGACTGTACCTAGGCCAGCCAGTCCCAACACTTCATTGAAATAATATTGAAATGCAATGAATTACAGGAATGATTAGTCATTTTTGGCCCAGCAACCTCAACTATGACCAAAGTCAACTGTAGTGCTGGTGTACCTTCACAAAAGCCCTAAGAGTGTAAAAGAAACGCAGTGAACACCTCTCCTGAGAACCTATGCATCAGCTGATTCCCTGGGAACCATAGCCAAGAGGCTTTTGTACATCTCCTTCCCTTAATCCTCCAGAGGAGACCAAAACTAAATCATCCTTTCTGGCATGGCTTTCCTGAATATCCCTGAGCAGCAGAGAAGTACTGTCCTAGGAAGAAGCTAAATGTTTAGAAAACTACAAGCAACAGATTGTTTGACTTCTTTGCATATATTTCCCATTCATTTCTTGAACTCTTACCCTGTATCTACCTTAGTGGTGACATCCACTTCGAAAAAGTCAATCAAGGACATGTGATGGGAGAGATTTCAAACTATTTAGCAGTACCAGTGTCCGGTATGATCTCAAGTATCACTGCTTGAGATATGGTTGTCTCCAAATAAGGACAGATTCATAGGGAGAAATACCTTCTTTTATTTGGTCAGCTGATAGCACTGAGAAAAGATGCAAGCTTTCGGGCACATTAGTGCATCAACAGCTCTCACACAGGCAAAGCAAGCATCCATATACAAATAAGCAGTGATTAATTTCTCTGGGGCATCTAATGATATTAATCAATTTGGCAGTTTGCCAAGTGTTAGCACCTCTTGAGCAGTACAAAGAAAACTGCCTGGGGCAGTAGCAGGGGAGCCTTTTAAACCAATGATTGCTAGGATCTAACAGAGCTAAGGACTCTTGTTTCCCACTTTTTCCAACTCCCCACAGACTGATCTCTCTTCTGGTAGGTAAAGAGTATCAGGTGTAAAGACAAAGACTAGGTCATCGACTAGCCCAACTACCTGAAAAGGGTGTGGAAAATAACTACGCATGACATGAGAAATTGTTGAAGGTGAGAAACAACAGTGAGAGAAGCTGACAAAATACGCAGATAGCCCCATGAGGGATGGCTGATTTTATAAGTGCTTAATAGGGAGTTACTTATGTGAGTTACATGTTATGATTTGCAAGGTTAGCAATACCTGGCTAAAAATGTCAATAATACCATAAAAAGCTCAGATTACCTAACTAGTGATATCAGAAAAAAAACCCCAAATTTGAGTACAGATGTTGTAAATCAGGGACAAATGAGAAACTAATAGTGTTGGTTCTCTAGCTGGGATAATAGCGGGGCAAAAAAAGGGAGATAAAAGACAAAGAAGGGGAAACTATTAATACATGGCAAGTGAAGCAATCAGGCTGTCCAGACATCCCTGATGGGCAGCCTTGCACTTGATCACTGCAGCTCCTTACATGGCACTTTCTTCTGGATATCAGATTTAGTCTCTGTGGATGAAGAGGCACACAGAGAAACAGAACTCAGAGACTAAGACAAACAGGTAATATACCATAGGATTTGCCGTTGATGGAGCACTTGTTGAAACACATGATGTTCTGGGTGAGAGTTCCTGTCTTGTCTGAGAAGATGTACTTGATCTGCCCCAGCTCTTCGTTGAGTGTAGTGGTTCGGGCCTGAGCCGGGGTGTCATTCAGTGGGTAATACATTTTACGGTCCCAGTCGATGTAGAAACTGTTACCCAAGCGTATAATCTCCACACTGATGAAACAGAAAGAGAAGGTGATGTAATATTCATTAGCTTAAGGGGCAAGCTCTTTATATTCAGCACCACCATTATCAAGTGCAATTAGAAGACAACTTTGAAGGCAAGGACAGGTTGAACTCACCTGCCCATAGGTGGCCTGTGGTACGGGATGCTGAAGCAAGGCCCACTGAAATGATCTGCTAAATTTACAGCAAACTCATTTCCTTTGCTTTATAAAGTAGTACTTCATTAAAGTACTTGGAAAGTTTCAGAAGTTTTTGGACTGAGAAGCGAGGCAGGAGCAGTGGGTTTCACTTGGTGCTGTTTCAGGAGATGGTTTCCAGCAGAGCTGTGGGCTGAGCTGAACCCAGTGCCAGGGGATGAGCACAGCCATGTCTCAAACAACAGAGAACTCCACAAAAAGAGCCATGGTGTCACTCAGTACAACCAAAGAGTGGCATCACCTTGCAGATGACATGAATTTTCACTTTGGACAGGAATGGAATTCAGTCCCTATGTTTACCAACATAAAAGGGAGTCTCAGTAGCAAAGCTGACTGAATGCAGGTACAGCAATAAATTAAACAGGGCTGTGCAATCTCTATCCCAGCCCCAAGGTTTGAGCATCACAGACACATTGCCTACCTGTCACTCCTGCCTGGCTATCACCAATAACCAACACAGCTCTGCATTGTCTGGAAAGAGGCAACAACTCACACAGCTTGTATAGCACCAAGTACTTCAACTTGATTGCACCTACTCACCTGGCAATCCTCACACAGTCCTAAAGCCACCTCAAAGAACAGGCCATTCATTTATTGTTAGCAAGATGCTAATGGTGGCAGGCTTCCAGCTTCCAGGCTTCCAGCCCTGCTCCTAATAATAATAATTTTTTGCCTTTTCTTTTACACCCTTTTCATATACCCTTTTATATAGTTTTCATGTATTCTTAATGCTTCTAGCCCACATATGTGTAACTCTTCAAGTCTGATAACTTAGCTGAGACCAAATATCCTGTTAGGCCAGGAGACCAAATGTCCTGGAAGCCTCTCAGTCAGGGGTCAGAAAGCTCCAGACACCAAGGCCCTTTCTAGAACACATTCTGTAAACTAAGATAGGCCCATCCAGGGGGAAGATTCCTCAGGATGGAGGATTCATTCAAGTCTCTCACTGGGGAATGTTTGATAGATATGCTAATAAGCAAGGCCTATAAATTGTATACACAATGTATCATGTGTCTGTGTGCATTTTGGGGTGCATTTCGGGGCATTCCACCTGGATGAAATGATGCACCTAAGTATCCTTAAATAAATACACAGGTAAAAACCCATTTTCCCCTTAACTGTGTTTGGCTCTTAATTTTAAGACCGGGGAAAGGCAACACTTTTCCAGGGCTCACTGCTGTCCCCATTCCAACCCTGATAAAGCCTTCTGAAGACAGCAGAAACAAGAAAAGCACCACTGTGGTTGTGGAGAATCAACCATGATGGGGTTGTGTTAGGTTTTAAGGAAAATGCTGCTCCCAGTTAAGGCAGAAGCTCCTAACATCCAAAGTGAAAGGATATTCTGGCACATACCTGACGTAGAGTGAAATTGGTACCACGGTGTTTAGAATGATCACGTACGACCAGAACATGAGGAAGCCGGAGTAGGGGGCAGAGTTGACACCCTCTGCCCAGGGCAGATAGACCTGGAAGTAGTAGCCCTTATCATGCTCCCAGATACCATTCCCAATGGCTAGGATGAGACACATCAGTGCTAAAAATGCAAAGATCTGAAAAAAAAGACCAAGAGAAAGCCAAACACATCAAAACCAAACAAAATCTATTGCATTTTAGAAACAAGGAAATTTTTATGTACAGGTTAATCAGAAGACCCTAATGGGATAACACTGGATAGCTTCAATCATAGGAGAATGTTCCTAGGGATGAAGAGGAAAAACCAGCAAAATTATGATACTTATATCTCAAGAACAAAGATACACAGTGCAGAGTCTGGCAACTAGGCACTGAAAGTCCTCAAACAGCTAGGGATTTAAATCCCAAGCAGGCATCTCAGCTAGGGTAGTTACAGCAGTGTGCTGCAGAACACCAAATCTCATTAGAGGAGAGTTGAGCTGAGGGTCCTCAAACATCTGGCTGTACACTTGGACATAGAAACTGTCTGGAGGACTTTACCTGGCCATTTGCCAGATGTATCACAGCCTTCCTCACAATTTCTGAAAGACTACTAAGGATAATCCAGCACCAAACAGTTTGGAATTCATCACAGTTTGGAATTCATCACTGGATATTATTCTGATGGTTAGATGAGAGTTAATTGCTTTTTTAAAACTAATGGTTGCCTCATGTTATCTGCCCTCATGATTTGATCACACTTCCTTTGAGCAAACAAAAAGCAACACCAACCAGTGATGTGTATCCTTGGGCTTTAGAGAAGCCTGTTTCCTGAAGCCTAAAGCAACCAGGGCAACAGTAGCTGGGATGTAAATGTCAAATTGGGATACCTTAGTGGAAACTGGAGCTTGCTCGGGAACACTATCTAACAGACACAAAATTACATAGGTCATAAAGCACTTTTTGATTAAATGAAGACTAGAATGTAGATAAAATTATTTGGAAAAGAAGACAAGAAATGGAAGAAGGAAATTTAACAGAAATTAATACAAACTGCAGGGAATTATAGAATGGTGAATATCCAACAGTCATAAAGTATCAAGAAAATAAAAAATAAAATCATAAACACATTAACAGACAGTCCTCCAAGAAGAAGAAGGAAGGAAGAAGGAATGGAGAAGAAGGAACTATCTGCCCTAAAGTAAATGGAAAAGGCAGATTATGTTCACTGACACAGAGCACTGTGTGGCTCTGTCTGCTAATAAGCATTTTCTATGCAGCAGGTCCATCTAATCCAAAGATGGAAACTTAGAGGTTAGTTTTTAACCCTTAGTAAAGTTAGTTTTTAACAATGCTTGGAAAACAGGGAAGCCCCACCATCTTGCAATACTGCTAATATAATTAAAACATCTGTAAGGTAGAAATGGTGATGGTAGGAGAAATAAATTGCAGTTAACTTGACACCCTTCCTGGACAAATGATAATAAAATAATTCTTTTGGCAGAGGCTCTTCCAAACATTTGACATAAAACAGCCAATATAATAAGAAAAAAGTGAAGATATGGAGGCAACAGGCTGCACAAAAGAGCAATTAAAAATCGTCTTTTTCAAGTATAATCATTAGGGAGGAAATATCAGTAAGTTGCACCATTATGTAAAGGCCACACAGCAACAATCACATTAAAACAGTAATCAATCTTTTTAAAAAACAGTAATTGAGGGACAAACATAGAAATGATGATGGTAAAGCTAATATTTGTACCGCTGAGGTAATCTAAGGGAGGAAGAAAGATACTTCTATGGAGCAATATGAATCACTTGGTGAAAAGTTCACGCCTGATCAACTCAAGTTTTAATATCAAAAAGCCACAAAAGGGAACTTCAGTGAGTTCTGCAGGCTGAGTTTCAAGGGATACATTTATTTCACACATGAGTAGTAGCTTTTCTATTTAATTGTGTGAAGCCAAATAAATTACTCAACTTGTGAAATGGAGGCAATATTGCTTGCTGCTAAGGAATGTGGTGCAGTGTTTTTAAACCTCTGTGAACCAGAAATTAAAACATACTTCAATCTGTGCTATTGTAATTATAAGGACTTAAGAATATATTAGAGGCACGACCCACCTCATTGCCCCACAGGTTAAAAATTATCCATTTGCAGAATACCACAATCCATGTGTCATGCAGCAATAGAAATATACGTGGGGCAAGACAGGAGCTGAACTTTCCCAAGGTGTCCCTGCCCATGGCTGGGGTGTTGGAACAAGATGATCTTTAAGGTCCCTTCCAACTCAAACCACTCTATTCCACAGCAGCTCTTGCCTACAGTTGCACTTGATTTACGTACATTTTGTTTTCTGTGCACTGAGCATATCAGTGCTCTCACAACCTCACTCATGTGCAACACTCACACTTGCACAAAGCTCACTAACACGCTGTTCACTCTGAGACAAATGCAAAGGACCACGCCATTAAAAGCAGCCCTGGAGATTAATTTCTGTGCACAGAAACAACTGTGTGCAGTGTGTTGCAATTGTAACCACAGCCCTGAAGAGAAGGACATGAAAAAATATAGGCTTGTGTATGCTCATGGGGCTTCCTAGAATGAACATCCTCTCTCCCTGGGTCCTGCCCATGCACTGCCTGCTAAAGATCCTCTTGGTAAGAATTTTGTAAAGAGGAAGTGACTTTTGACTTCACGACAAACATTGACTGTTGGACTGTGAATTAAAACAGTCTCGGTTTCTTAATTGGTACTTTGTTTTCTGCTCCAGGATTTGAAGCAGTCAGTTGTTTAAGAGATGAATGTGAGAGCTCTCTTTCTCTGAAAATTTGTTCTCCCTAGCATGCTAAGAAGCAGGTTTTGGAGAAAAAAAGCATTTCTGGAGCTGGCAAGTGCATCCCCACTGGAGGAACATTAACTTCTGTTTCAGATTGATGAGAAACACCTCCAAATGTGACAAAACAGCTACAACTGCCATCTGGAAAGGTTCACTTCTGATTAACCCTTATTGGGGCAGACCAGGGCAACATTTAACAGACACCCCCCCTTGGCAAACCTGCTTAAATACTGCTTGGTGTCTGGAAGTTTTATGGGCAAATAAACATAAAATAACTTCGCCAGTGTTAACATGGAATAAGTTTCACTACATGTAAATGACTTATTTATAGTAAGTTGTGGCTGCTTTGTCTCAACCCAAGAGAGCACAATATACTGCCTGTTTTTATGACCATGCTCTGTAACCTTCGACCACCCAGTGAGCTGGAAAAACCCAATGCCACATCCCCTTAGGTGTGCAAAGAGTCTGGTGTTTAAGAAATGACAGAGCTTCACTTAGAATTTTAGGTTCCTTAAAAATGTGCAAAGGAGACAAACACACCCTTGGCTCCTCCAGCGCCCAAGAACCCAGGCAGAGGCTGATGCAATCGGCTGCAACTTGCTCAGTTTTTTAAAACAGAGCCAGGAGGTAAATTCATCTCGTTTGTTTTCACAAAGAGAGGCCAAACAGACTGAAAGTTCTGGGTGGAACCCTTGGCTTGTGGAAGGAGATTTAGAAAATCTTAACTGAACATCAAATTCCAGATTTCCTGTTCGGTTTTTCTCTGCTCTGTTTCTGTGCCCTGTGGATCCCTCCACAGCCCATTCTCCTCTCCATAGCAGAATGGAGTCTCCAGTCAGAGCATAGCAGAACGCTTCGGAAAATGTGAAGTTCCCCAAATGCCTGCAAAATTTTGAATGTAAGATGCCCAAACCTTGTCTAGTTTTGCTGTCCACTTCAGGGAAGGAAGGGAAAAAAACACTGAGGCAAACAAGCTGATGATAACCAAGATTTTCCCTTGGCAGCTATTGGTGCAAGGTTACTAAAATTAAGAGTATGCCGTTACTGTACACAGAGTAAGGCCTCAAGATGGACTGAAGATAACCCTGGAGTGGCTCTCTGTGCTGTGGTACTGCTGGACATCCCTGGGCTCACCTAAAGGACTTTTGGGATCCTGATTAAAAATAAGGATTACAGGGGCTGAGATGAAGTGTGAAGGTTGGAGGGTGGTGCTGGAGATGTTTGTGCTCTAAGCCCCAATGCTGAGGAGGCATGAAGTCAGAGAGCACAGGGAGAGCCCACGACAGCCTTGTTGTGATGCACAGACTTTTGCTGGATGCCTTCTCCAGGGCTTGCACCAGTGCCTGGGAATGGATCCTGTCCCCAGCTGTCTACTAGGGTGATCTGGAGAGCAAGAGTAGTACGGAAGAAGCAGTAACAGCGACCACCGACCATCAGACCTTCCCAGGGTCATAAACTGAAGGTGGTGCAGCATGCATGGGAAAGCATGACAAATTTGCACTCAAAGGAAAATGAAATCTGAAATGAAAGACCATTTCTTCAAGCAACATTGATTAAAGTAGTGTCAGAGTGTATGTCTTCCTTCCCTGAGTGGCTTTGAACTCAAGCAGTAAAATCTTGAAAGAGTCTGTAAAAGAATCACTGTTTCTGCCTGGAAGTATTTGCCATTTGTTAAAACTACTGATGAGCTTAACCCTCAAATTAGGTGTTTTTCAATCTGAGAAGAGTGCCTGCTATGTAAGATTAGTGTCCTCAAATTTCCCAGCTGCTAAAAACACCAGTTTCTGAGCATTAATGAGACCATGTCTAATAATTTATCCTAACATGTTAAGTCAGGAGCTGGCATCATGTAAATTAGCAAACTCAATTACCAAGTCCTATGCAGATATCACCAGAGATGCCAAGAAATCTCGAGGAAGAGAGAGAACTGCTAATGTTTATTTAAAGAGAAAATGACAAAATTACTAGGAAAAAAAAGGGCTTTGCAGGCTTCAAAATATTCCTCACACAGAAATGCAGAGCAAGAGAGAGCAGAGAAAATGACAAGCTCAGAAGAAAAGTCCTTAATTCTGTCAATGTAATGGCCTTCCTTTTCAAGATGGGCTGGCAGAGGCGCTGCAGAACTCCGGTTGCTAATAAATTATGATGTACTCTTTCTTTTTATCATTAGTCACTACTGATATTCCCCCATTTATGCGGACCAAGAGGTGGAGCATCTAGAAATGATGAACACATCTGAAGGAAGGAAGACACATTAATCAGACTTACCACCAACACAAGGACATTCATGAGCCGATCGATGCTTGTTCGCTTAAAAGTTGTTTTTCCGCTGTTCTGCATGAGTTTTGTGTCTGGCCCTGGAGACGAAACACACTTGTTAATTTTAGTAATAAAGCTTAGCTGTTCTAAAGCTGATTCCCTCTGAAGCCCCACTGTGCTTTTCAGCATAAATAACCACTGCAGCTCTCCTGAAGTCAGGTACACACAGTTTAGCGTGCTGGTGGGAAACTCATTAAGCCATTTGTCTGAGATTATATGGAGAGAGTCACATAAAATTATTAATTCTGAACTTTGACTCTACTCTCTTCTTTCAGTATTCAACCTTCCCTTTCAGGTTTAATCACTTTTCACAGAATACCTGATATTGCTATGTTATTGGTGACATTATGTATTATCTTGCATGTCTAGAGGAGTATAAAAGCAATAGAAGGACTGCGCTCATGCAAAGCATAGATCTAATCCATAACATTACTGGTGACCCTGATATTCCAATAGAGATTAAAATAACATAGAAATAATACAGAGTGTTTAATTCAATACACTTGAGAGAATTCTTAACCAAATTTTATTGTTGCATTCTTTCTTAGTCATTGATTGAAACTCCCCTCCTGTACTTTGCTGCATGTATCTCTGAAACAAGAAAGTTTTTACTTCTTGTACCTGGTAGAAACATACTCTACAAAGAGGAAAATACTTGATTCCTTTGTGCATGATGGGTGTGATATATTCCCCACACTAATGCTGCTGGGCTCTGCAATCCACATGTCAGTCTTTTTACCTACCAGCATAAATAACGAGTCCAAAGCACCACTCTGTGTTCCTGATAGTACAGCCCCTCAGCAGCATCTTCTCATTGTCCAGGGCATACTTCTCTCCTCGAAGAGTAAGAGTTCCTGTGAATTTATCCAGTTTGTTATTTGGTGCCTCACATCTGACTTCTCCTGTAAAAAAAAGGCAAAAGCAAAAATGGAAATCTTGGTCCAGAAAGGTGTCATCAATACTGCATTTCCAGCTGTTCCTCAGTGAGACATATTTCACACTGCTGTTGCAGCTGACTCCTTACCTTGTCATTCCCATCCTACATCTTATATTTACTGATGTTCTGGGATGTTGCTCCTTCCTCATATTCATCTCATAATTTAAAGGACCACAATGAACTTGGCTTTATCCAATTCTTTGAACGTGGCAATTTTTTATTGGTAGAGTACAAAACAAAGTTTCCACAACTTTTATGTGGGTGAGAAGAAATGTTGAACCAGCAACATACTTTAATCCATTCACAGCAAGTTCATAGTAGTAGGATGTCACTGGATAACTTTAGCTAAAAGTGCTGACATCACCTTTTTTCCTATTTCATTTTACCTCAAACTGCAGGAGCCCAAGCGAATAAAATCATAGCCTAAAGGCTGCAGAAGAGTAATTAACTGAGGTGTCTTTGTTCACTGTTTTTTAATTTCATCTGTTTTATAACTCAAGTCCCAGGAGCACATAAAAAGAAACCGCTACCTTCTTTGGCCACACAGCTAACACTCTAAAGCGATTGGAGTGTCTATTTCCATGCTTTATTTCTTGTAAAAAAATGTGTTCAGATACCTCAGAATAAAAATGACTATTTAAATCAACAACTGCCCCTGACATTTAAAGATTCAAAGCAGAGCCCTGTGGATGTATTGAAAAGAACTGGAAAATATAAATATGCTTTACTGAAAGGCAATCTAAGAGTTCAGTCTGTTCACTTAATCAGCAGGAACATTAAAGTTATTTTGATCACAGGCTGTAAACACCTACAAAAAGACTAGCATTTGCAGAGAGTGCAGCTCTTCTAGCTGCTCTCAGATTTACACACCAGGCTCAAGAGACTGGAAACAAAATCCAGAGAAGCCCAGAAGAAAAGTACAGCCTTAAGTGTCATGATCATCTTTACCAGTATACATTTTAAAATCAAAAGTTATTAAAGTCATCCAAAAAGCAGCTAATCTAGGGCAGACAAATCATCAGACATGAAAGATCTAACAATTAGGATATTCAGTGACACATGTAACATCAGAACTCATGGTACCAACTGTGTTGATCTTTCATGTTATCATTTGGTTAGTCCAACTAATGCCAGGATGATTTCTTGCCTTTCCTTTTACACCCGTCTTACATACCCTTTTATACAATTTTTTTGTATTCTTAGTGCTTTTAGCCCACATACTTGTAATTTTCCAAGCCTGGTAACTTAGCTGACCCACTGTACATTNATGTGTTTTAGCTTTAATTTTAAGACCAGGAAAAGGCAACACAACAACAACCAGACCTGTGCCCCATCATTTCTGAAAGTCTCCAGTAACCAGGCCAATCTGACTACCACCCTTGAAACACCTTGAAAAGCACAAAGGCAAGAGAGGATCTGCACTGGAACCACTTGGCAAAGCAAACCCAGGACATGGTCTCCCATCAGGAACACTGTGCCCGCCATGGGACAGTGCTCCTGTGAGCACCTCCTGTGTCCATATCTGCTTTCCCATAAGCGGGTGGGTTTGGGCTACTGAGATGCTGATTTTGAGATCAGAAGGGATCTATCCAGATGAGACTGACCACAAAAGAGTGAGAGGCTCTAAAGATCCCCCCAGGACAACTGCACTGAGCCCAGTAACTCTGCAGCTGAAGGCACTACAGCCAGGCACCATGCCTCCTGTCCACTAACAGCAGTAAGATATCTGGAATACATTTCAGCTGAAAGAGTTAAATACTACCAAGTCAACATGTGGGAAGTAGAGGGTAACTGAAAAGTATTGTTGCCTTCTGGTCTCCCAGTTCCCCAAATCAAACAAAGAAACTCGGCATTTTGCAAGCATCTTCCTTATCTGAACCATCAAACAAATATCATAACTCACACTAAGCATTCCACTGAGTGCCTGTATTAGCTGCACAACCCTGTCCTCTCTTCCTGTCTTAAAAAGTAATTAGATAAAGAGTTACATAAATATTTAAATATTTCCAGGGAGGTTTGCTAAGGGAAATGCAAGGCTGGGTCTGATTCCAGGCACTCTTCCCAGTACACTGTCAAATATAAATCATCCTGGGAAACATTTTATTCATTTTAAGTATTGTGAAGAGGCCACTTTTATTTACAACAAAAGTAAAATAGAGACTTACAGAATAAATAAATATCCAATAATAAAATTCTCAATTTTCAAAATTTTTAAACATTTTTTTAATTAAGCACTTCCAAGAACACAGTGCCCTTAGATAATTGTGACACTGAACAAGCTTGAAAAATTATCTAAGATTAAGATTTTCCTTACAAATTGATAGACACTTCAGCCTGCTCAGATAATTAAGCCATGCCACTCCAATTACTAACACGAAGCATCTAACTGCACCTGTTAAAACATATTTCTCAAGACCTAAACCACCCAGAACATCAGCCATCGCTTCGGAGAAATCCTGACGTACTGAGCTGACACTTGGCAAAAACCACACATATTATTTCATAAAGCCTCAACAAAGAAGGTGAAAGAAACTCTACCAAAGACAGTCTCAGCTATGCTCTTTGCCACATCCCCACCACTTGTCCTGGAATCACCCACTTATTACAAAAACTTTTTTTTTTTCTAAAATTATTTTTCCTCTTTATCTAAAAATATTTCCTCAGAGCCTGCAATCCTTGAGGTGTTCCAAGGACACCAGCACTCATTCCCCCCCTTTCCATACTGACTCCTCCTGTAATCCTGACCTCATATCTAAGCCAGCAGAGCACTGCAGAACGTGACTAACATCCCTTGGCCTGTTCCCTCATCTTTTCTCCACAGACAGACAGTGTATGAGCATGGAGTAGTCTGGTTTCGACAGGCCTAGTTCCTTTCTCCGTAAGTGCTGCTAAGTATTCCCTGGTATCCAGTGACAGGACACATGAATGGCTGAAGCTGCACCAGGAGAGGTTCCAACTGGACATCAGGAAACATTTCTTTACTGAGAGGGGGACCATTCACTGGAACAGGCTTCCTAGAGAGGTAATTGATGTCCCCACCCTGTCAGGTTTAAGAGGCATTTGGACAGTGCCCTTAAAAACATACTTTAATTTTTGGTCAGCCTTGAAGTGGCCAGACAGCTGGACTAGAGGATAATTGTAGGTCCCTTACAATTAAAAAAAAATTCTATTCTATTCTATTCTATTCTATTCTATTCTATTCTATTCTATTCTATTCTATTCTATTCTATTCTATTCTATTCTATTCTACTCTATTCTATTCTACTCTATTCTATTCCTATCCCATCCCATCCCATCCTATTCCTATCCTATCCTACCCTATCCTATCCTATCCTATCCTATCCTATCCTATCCTATCCTATCCTATCCTATCCTATCCTATCCTATCCTATCCTATCCTATCCTGCATTTGATACATGAGAAAGGACACATTTCCTGTTAACCACATCTCCACTGCTTGCCTTCAGATATTCTAAAATTCAATCTTTATTGTGGCATTGAGAGAGGAAAGGAACAGTTTCAAGGTGAGGCTTCCTGCTGGGAAGCAGTCACCTGTCCTGTGTGCACAATTAGTCCTCAGGTCTGTGTGGTGCCACTGACCAGAAGATAAATGTAATCAGTACATTAGCATTGCTACATCAGTGTGAAAGTACAGTGTGAAGATGTTCTGAGGTCAGAACTAAGCATAAAGTTTTGGGAAAACACTTTCCATTGTGCAGTTACATGAACTCTTGTGCTGAGTTTCAAGATGGGTAGTCTCAACATGTACAGACAGACACGAAAGAGAAGTGTCCATCCACAAGAATTGCCATCAATGCAATGTCAGGTTGTAGCCATGTGTGGCACCAAGACCTGTAAGCAAAGAGGGACCTTTTCCTTTATGTGTGGTGTTGATACCTGTTGTACAGACTGCAGAGTGCCCATTCTGTTTTGTTAGCATTGTTTCCCACTGTTTCCAGAGAAGTCCTAGCAGAGGACAGTGGGCAGCTTGGAAGGAATAGTCCCAAACACTCTCTGTAACTAGGGAAAATCCTCTGGAAAGTGAATTTTCCATTTATGCTCACCATTGAACTCTGTCAGCTTTTGAAGATCTTCTCCAAGCTCTGCAGTGACTGTCAGTGCCTGCTTCACCTTCAGATTTGTTTCACTGTAACAAACAACATAAGACAAAAACATGAACTGAAAGTCATGTGTCAACTGAAAGCTCTCCCTGGAAGTCACTTCTGCTCTTGTGAAGTGTCTTAGACAGTCTTCTTAGACATCTGATGGACTGTGATACCATGTACCTGTTTCATCTGGCCAAAGGGTGTGGATTGTCTCTTTCGATTGCATGACAGGCATTCAGAGGAATTCTGGGCATGGTACCAAAGGTGAGGTGGCTCTGTCTTCTTACTTTCACCACAGAGCACCCCACTGTCTATCTTGTCACACATGACATATTTAAACCCCAGATATCTAATAATACAGAAGAGCTCTGAATCTTTTCTCCCATGGTATTCTGATCTGGAAGATTACTTCAGTCCTGGGACTAGCTAGCTGAGAAACTGGAAATGCAATGTCAAAAGAATACTGCATTTGTTCACGGCCTCTTAGAGGTGGCACCTGTGCATATGAAAACTACAAACCCATTTTCAGCAGAAATCAGATCTGGAGAATATCCAGAGGGCTGTCTGTAGGGTCTTGGAAGAGACACAATTTCTTGAAATCTCTGGTCTTGCTCAGTCCCTCAGATTGTTGCTAGCTTTGGGCAATGCAGAAAAGGAAATGCAAAATGGGTCATAAAGATGAGGTCAGCTCCAGTTTATCCCAATTAATACAAGTTGCAGCCCTCTGACTTGTGGCTAGTTGTGTCCTGGAGTGGGCAGCATTTGGAAGCCTTTGCTGTGTGCTTGCACTGATTACTAGAGTTATTAATTATCTCCCAGATAATCTGTCCCACAGAAAATACTAAAGGTGATAAAAGCAACAGCCTCTGCTGGGGATATTGCTTCTGTGATATTGCAGGAACATCTCTAACTAACTCTCAGTATTAGAAGAATTGTCACTGAAAAGTAAAGTCCCCTCCTCACATGACATTTGCACTCAAGAGGCAAAAGTATCCACCAAAAGATGTTATTTTCAAGACACCTACACAAAGTTTATTCTACATTTTATGAAACTCTTGCTACCAAAGCTATTGCAGGTAAGCCTGAAGCACCCAGGATCGCCAGGAATGGTGGCTTTGCAGTGGTGGCAGTGATTGCACGCCAAGGCCAGGCTCACTTACCCGTCCAGCTCAGCTGTCTCTATGTATGTCAGGCTGTGTGGCTCACTGCTTGACAGCAACAGGAGATCGGCCTGAGCACAGACAAACAGACAGACAGACAGACTTAGCATGAATTCACAGTCAGCAGGCACTGCAGAGCAGTGCTGCTTGTGGTTACTGCCACATCATTACTATGACTGATTTTCTTGTGAGTGATAAGAGTGGCAGGATCAGGATAGAGAGAAACGGTACTCACTGTCACAAAGTTGTTGTTTTCTAGTTTTATTATATCCCCCACTTGGACATTCATCCATTTTTGCTCCTTTAACCTGCAAGAAAACTTCTAGTAAGTAAGCACATTTGGGAGCAGGACCTGCCATGATGTGTCCTGATCCATACTATGCCGAGGAACCACCACGGTACAAAAAAAGAGCAGTAAAATGCAGAAGAAAGTCAGTAAAAGCAGGGTGGGGCTGACCCATGAGAGGTTGAGACCAAGCCCCACAACAGCAGCGCAGTCCATGTGCACTATCCTTATCCTTGTCCTTGGACTGACTACTCCCTTCCTTCCTTCTCTTTAAAGAGCCACATTGTCTCAAAAACCCCTCTCTGCTTTGTGTAAGAGACTTCACCTGGGAAAACTGCAGACTGTGTTAGGTGTTCCAAGTGGTATTAAGGGCAAGAGTAACCAGCTGTCAGGAAGGTCAGTGCAGGTGCTTTGGCTGTGCACTTGCCTGTCTGAGCCATGTCTGCAGTGGTCTTCACAGCACTAAGCCAGATGTGCACGCAGGCAGCCGGCTAAACTGCAAGCACCAACATAGCCAAGTCATAAATAGCTGTGCATGCAAATTCTAGAGGGGAGAAATATCAGTCTCAAGACAGGACTGGGGGCTCAAGCTTCAACTCAGTTCAATCTTAGTTATTGAATGTTGGGCACCATCTGTGGTTTCCAGCTTTTGAAAAAGGAAAAATATAAAATTTCTGTGTCAAAATGTGTTTCCTAGACACAGTAACTAACACACAGTAAACTAAGAAACTGGTTTACTTAGCAGAGGGCATAAAAAAACTATGTCCCTATTCTTCAGTTTCCAGTCATATTTTTAACTGTTTGATCATCTGTTGGGAGTTTACATAACATACTGCTATCTATAGTGTGGAAAAAAGTCACAAAGGACTTCACAGCTGTCTGCAGCTGTGTTCTACGCATAGCTGGACTCCATGGAGCTGCAAGTAAACAGCACATCTGTCTGCCATGAAAGCCAAGGCCTCTGCTATTTTTTAGGCAGGAAAGAACAGTGCTAGCAGTACAATGTCCAAAGCACGCAGCTGAAATGTTTTGGGTACATCTAAGCCAGAAGTGCTACACACACTCAAAGTATGATGAAGTGTATGAGGGAAGTATTCCAGCTTCTTAATTTGAAATAACTTGCTGATAATGCCTAGCTTTGCTTAATGCAAAATAAATGCTATGAGCATAAAGGGCCATAGAAGATAGCTTTGCTTGTTACTTCTGGGATAAGCAGTAAAATAATATAAGACTCTGAAATTCTCACTTAAGCATAAATATCCAGGAACAGAGAAAGAGTTTAGTTTTTGTCAGCACAAGGTCACAGCCATAATGTCTGCAGATTCTAGTACTGTGTCTAGGGTTCATTAATCAGACATCTAGTCCAAAACTGCATGATGAACTAGTGGTGTGAAACAATTCAATTTTAAATCGTTTAGTGATCCTTGAGAATCACACACACACACACACACACACTCACATAAAATCAAAAATATTACTAATAAAATGCATTTCCCTGTGAGAATTACATCAACAAGGACTTACATGCCATTGATCAGGACCTGGACCGGGCGGTTGTTGACATGCTTGTCGCTTTTGTGTCGATTCTGAAAATCGGATCAGAAGGTTAAAAGGCATTTCCAGGAAACCAAACACATAGGAGCCGTAGGCAGTTCATTAACATTTCAGGTTTCCACCCAGCTGGCTGAATGGGTCAGGCAGATTAGGGTCACAGCTGAGTCAGTGTCCAGCACATGTTTACAGCAGTAGCACAGGGCATAACCAGACTACAAAGGGCAACACCAGGCTTGCTCTTAGAAGAAAGAGGGCAGAGCCTTACACGTCACTTTAGCACAGCCCTGACTCAGCTGGCATTGCTTCTACCCACCTCAGTTCGTAAACACCAGAGAAATTCAGTCCTTTTCTGTCATATGAAAAGTGGCCACTGATGTTCTGGCATTGCTCCATTGAATACCAAAATCATTTTAATAATGAGAGAAAATCAGATGCTAAACTCGGCTCTAATATCACTCTGTGAAGTCAACTGGACTTTTGACCATTAGCTCTGATGGCAGCAGACTTCTGTCAAAGCTGGACAAGTTTGAAAAATCACAGGTGGGCTGAGCACTTGCTTCCCATCAAATGTTTTTCTCTGCCTACATTGGGCTAGATGACCAAGTTGTCCAAAATGCAAGCCTAGGAAAATATTTCTGTGCCTGTGTCCAGACATATCTATCAGTCACCACATTTTCAGACATGCTGAGCAGTTTCAGAGAAAGTCAATGGAGCTGCTGGGCTGCTCAGCAATTTGGAAATTCTAGCTCCTTTTTAAGTAACAAACTGTAGATTTTGGGGACTTAATCTCAGACCCCATCTTGGTCACAGACCAGTTCTCTGAGTGCCTGCCACCAGCTGTGTTTAAGCAGTTTATTTCAGTTACTGTGCTGAAGAATCACACACCAACTCCAAAGTAGAGGTCAGAAATACAGATCTTACAAAATCATCAATGGCATCCTTGACTCCTGATACAGCCAGCACCAGCACCAGAGGCACCACTGTTGTAAACCAGGCCAGTGAGGAAATCTGAGGAATCAACTGTAGGAAGAGAAGATCTCAGTTAAGACACGTCCTGCCAGTTCAGAAAACCACTGCTTCCTAATCAAGCTGCAGATAACATTTTTCTATGATATCCGAATATAGAATAAAGACAGAAATGTAGCTCTATTGCCAATATGTGACTCCCCAAATGTGCAAGAGCCAGGGAACCCCTGTTTTCCTTACAAAACGAGCCATAATTTAAGTTAGGAAAAATGGAGCTGTCAGAAAGTGTAGTGGCTTGCTCTTGTTGTTTGCAGAATCAGGATTGCAAAGTCCCCAGTGGATTTCTTTGCAAGGACTGACATGGGCAAGCCTGCTGTGAGGGACTTAGGGCTATCTGAGCAAAACCAGCTGTGCAGAGCCATCCAAAGCTTCTGTTCCTTGTTTCAGTAACTTTTCACATTTTGTTGAAGTAAATTTCACATCAATGGACAATGCCAGCTGTTACCTTACTCTCCCAAGAGCAACACAGCCATTTTTGTTTCCTAAATCTGTAATAGTGAGAGGACCAAAGAGTTGAAGGTCATTCTGTCATGCCATCAGTGATGCAGAGGGAGATGTCCTACCCTCATACAGTTCTCCCCTTCCTCTAGAAGCACAACACTAGCGATGGAAGTAATGTGGCATTACTGTGTCCATCAGTTTGGACCTGGGAAGTGTCAAGTCCATGTGCATTGTGAAGATGACATTTAAGCACTGTCACAGCCCAGATCCTACAGGCACCTTAGATCCTACAGGCCCAGAACCTACAGGCAGCTGCAGCTGCTGCCTTCTCACCTACTTTGTAATACGCATGTCCCACTGATCTGTGACAAAGGAGTGGGAGAGACAGTCCCTACACCCTGCCCTCCACATCCACTCATGATGCAGGAATAGTCCCACAGGGATGGAGTGAGGAAAAAAAATTAAATGGAGGAATATGCAATACCTGCCCTCTTTAGGCTACCTCTATGTAAAGAAAAAGCTGTGTGCTTTTATATACAATCAAAATAAAGAACACAGGCCCTAGATGGCCCAGCAAAACATACAGTGGAATACTTTAAGGCAAATGCTTTGAAATACTAGGAATTTGACAGACAAACAGCTAGAGTGCAGTACGACAATGCAGGAACTGTGCTCTCAGCTCAGCTGAAAAGGCACCTTCACTTGTTTCTTAAAAAGTATACATGCACTGAAATCTCAAAAATTCATTCCTTGTAAATAAGCAAAACAGGTCATATGTGGTTTGCTGCAGGCTTAACCACATTTCACCTGTTTTTTCAAGCTGAAATTGTAAAAAAACCCATTTGAAATGGGTTATTTTGCAAATCTGTGTGCAGTGAAATGGTCAAGTTTAAAACATGATGCTTGAAACATTATCAAAATTATACCCTTCCTTTGATAATGTGTATTGATATGACTCAACAATGGTACAGCAAGGTGCAAAGGGGCAGAAATCCTGATATCAATTTATCCGGTGTGTTCAGCTTCCAGGGGATCATTAGCAACAGTGATGAGCAAAGTGCAACTCAATGCCATTACAATCCACGGGGTTCAATAGCGCTGCCAGTGTCTGACACACTCCATATTGGACACCTTCCCCACCCTGAAGCAGCAATATCCAGCTTTATGCAAACCAGCTACAACCTTCAGCCTTCCTGGTGTTAACTCCTTCCTTCCCAGGGAAACACCACCGGTCCCAAATGTGTCCTTTTTGCTGCTTCCTTTGTGACTGCCTGTGGAATTTGCCTTAAAAATCTATGGGTAAAAGACAACTTGGCTTTATACTACATGATGAATAAGTAATGCAAATCTGAGGACAGCCAGGAGCACTCAGATGTAGATACAAAGGGATAGCAGGGCATGAAAAAGTTGCACAATTTGTTGAAAACTAATTAACTTTTTTTTCATTTCATTTAGTTCAAACCCTCATATCCAAAGGTAAGAGAGAAAATTGCTTTTTTCTGCCCTACTTTCTATGTACTGTAAAGTTTTACTAAGATGCTAATTCACAACAGGAATACAGCTTACACTTCATTACACCTATCAAACATAGACTGGCTTTGATAACAGAGAACACAATGTGCTGGAAACAGCAGTGATTTCATACCTGCAAAATCAGCAAGAAAAGAAAGTAAGCATTGGCTATTCGCTGAAACTGTTCAAACAGGTTGAGAGGCAGGAAAGTGAAGAAATTGTATTTCGATGTTTTAATTGAATTGTTCTGTAGGGAAAAAAATTAAAATAAGTTGGATTGGTAAAACAGGAAACAAAATTACAGCACAACACATTTCAACTATGTCTTACTTGCTTATATTTAGCAATAGCATTGTTTCCAACATCAGCTCAAAAAGTATTTCCTTTTCCCCCACACAATCATGCCACGCCTGGATAAACAGAGAATTCCTCTTGGAATGGGTGAAAACATGATGTTCATCTTATGCCAGTGCTGCTGCAGGTAAATTTGCATGTAGTTGCTCACAACATCTTCCCTTATTAAGAGTCTTCTTTCTTACACAGTGCATAAAGATAATTGAGAACTGTAACCAGAAGACAACAATTTTGCTGTAAGCATCTACAAAGTGGGGTTGGAAAACACATGCCAGGTCAACCATCTGTAGCTTGTCTGATTCTTTGAAGTACCCATTGGCTGGACAACCCTAGAGCAGCCATACATTCTCCCAGGAGCAGGATAGGACATTACTATTATTATTATACTTTTCAACTGATTCAGCAACCTTCCAGCTCAGCAGCTTCAAGGGGTGGCTTGTTTCTATTCCACAAAGATCACTTGGATGCAGTGTTGTGCAAACAGCCACTAATATAAGAACTAACCATTTCAGTAAGAAAGCTGCAGCTCTGTTCCCTATTTCCAGTTTCCTTTTCTAATTGCGGACAGCCCCTCCAGCCACAAGAAGTGGCTGCTCCCCTGTCTGTCTTTTGCAAACCACAGAAAACGTAAGCTTGCAGAACTGGGTATTTTCTTCCCCAAAGATCAGAGCAGTCTGGTCCAATACTTGCCACCAGCCAGACAGGCTCAATACATCATACTGACCCACCAGCTGGGGCTGTCCCTTCAGTTTTTAGGCGTGCTAGACCATCTTTTCATATGAAGTTTAACAGGCTCTGGTCCATGTTTAGTCCCAGAAGGATTAATGCCACCTGTTGTGAGAACAACTTAAATTTTTCCTCATAGAAGGTCCCCAGACAATGCCCATTAACCCCCTTCCAGGAAACATAAGGTGTGACAGCACAAGGAGACAGATATGAAGCACACCTGAATTCTGTAATAAACATGCTGGTTGAACAGCAGAGAAAATGGTGATTTCAGTATTTGTAATAGCCTTTAGATATTGCTAAGCTGGTGGGATGACAGGAGCTACCAAATATGAATCACAGCCCACTTCTTATCCATGCATTAATCCAGGATCTCAACATCTACACTGACATGCATCAACATGTTTCCAGCACTAAAGCAATTATTTCAGGTTACCATTGAAAGGTATGTGTGGGGGAAGCTCTTCCACTTTAGGCAGTTACTGGATTTCTCTATGCTCCAACACACAGTACAGCATATGTTCTTCAGCATTAAATTAATGTTTTATCCATTGGACAAGCCAAATGAGTACATCTCTAAAAGGGCAGAAATGAAAACAGCCTCCATGGAAGAGCTAGTGAAATCCTCCTGTTGACTGCACTCCAGCAAGAAAAGATATTTATCAGTAATCATCATATAAATAATATTGCCTGTCTCCTGGTATCATGTAGCTACCTGCAAGTGTAGTTAACTCTGTCTATGCCATGACACATAGTTAAATCTGGTTTATTTCAAAATCCTTAACCGTGAGTTATGCATTGCGGACAGGCTCCATGGACACTGCTGAAGCAGAAGCAGCAGAACAGCAGCATCCTCTGCAAACCCAGCATACTGAGAACTAAATTGCTTGGCAAGGCAGTGTCCACCAAGCACAGAGTCTAGCAGATTTTTTAATAAAAATTGGATCTAAGTATCTAAATCTGCCCACTATTCTAAGGAAAAGTATCACAGCCACTTACTTAAAGAAAAAATAAAAGACTGTTGCTGCAGGAAAAAGTAAATGCAGGGGACTTGACCTTTGTGCGTCAACAGATTTCAGAGGGTCACATATAACATGGGAAAAACTACTCAGTAAACACTCAGATAAAGTTTATAGATCATTGCCTGCAAAAATCTCAGAGGGGAATAAGAAAAGAATGGGAGTGGTTTATTTCAATTCCTGCCTTCTATTTCTGTCCTTTAATTACGTCAGGAAAATCACTGAATGAACCACAGCCATTCATTTTATTTCCTATTGCCATTAGGCATGGTAAAAACCCAAGACATAACAGCTTCCAAATGCTTAACTGCAGGAATCTGGACATCCAGCATTTTTTCTCCATAGTTGTTCAGGATCATGATATTGTTGGGCACATACTGTCTTTTGGGACACCAGGGCACTTTAGACCTGAGGATAAGGACAGGGAGTATTGTCATGGATCTTCTCATTACTCCAGAATCTATAATTAAAATCACCAGAAAAAGAGAACTTGTAATTACTATAAATATTTCTAATTCAACACATAACTTGTACATGGACCTCAGGGGCTGAAGGAATATCAATAGCAAATTATAATGACAAATTAGGGAAAACTTTGGCCTTTCCAAATCAAAGCTCTGCGTTCCTACATCACAGATAGAGCTGAAGCACTATGTGAGGTATCATATCATCTTAGAAACATAGAATGGTTCAGGTTAGAAGGGACCTTAAAGATCATCTCATTTCAATCCTATGCCATGGGTAAGGACATCTTCCACCAGACCAGGTTGCTCAAGGCCCATTCCAGCCTGGCCTTGAGCACTTCCAGGGATGGGGCATCCACAGCTCCCCTTGGCAACCCGTGCCAGTGCCTCACCACCCTCACAGTGAAGAATTTCTTCCTAACATCTAATCTAAACCCACTCTCTTTCAGTTTGAAGCCATTCTTTGTCCTGCCACTACATGCCCCTGTGAAAAGTCCATCTCCATCATTCTTATGGGCTCATGTCAGGTACTGGAAGGCCACAATTAGGTCACCCTGAAGCCTTCCCTTCTCCAGACTGAACAAACCCAATTCTATCAAGTATCATTTATGTTTTCAGGCAATACTACAGGGCTGTGTGCTTTGGCAGCTCAGGCTCTTGGCCAGCTACAGGGAAATCTCAACTGGCCTCTGCTATTGATCTTTTCCTATTCTGTGATGCTTAACATCATCAAACCCTGTCACTCTTCAGAGCTGGACCAGAACCTGACTCTGGGGTGGGATGGGTGCCACAGGAGCCTGCAGCAGAGCACTGTGTTAAATAGTCCACATGATGCCATCATTTCACAAGCAATGCCTCTAACACATCATCTACCTCACTGTCCCCATGCTCTGCCTTCAGTGAGGGACACTCCCTCACTGAGAAAAAGTTATGGAGAGGAATAATCGTTGTAACAGCAATCAGGTATTGAGAGGCCTCACCGAAACTTCTGGTTTCCCTATATATTCATAAAAAACAACATCTAGAAAGAGCAGTTCTATGGGCTAAGCCCAAAGAGGGGGATGGGAAACTTTACATATACTCCCAAATCTGCCCTAGACTTCTGCTTGTCCGAGGGCAGTCCCTGCATGCACCTGTGTCCTAAATGAGCAGGTCTGAGCATGGTTACCCACAGTCAGCCTGAAACTCTCCAGATGCGAAGCTTGACACCAGAGCAATGTTGTCTGTGGGAGAGGGATTATTCTCATCTGCTCTTTTCAGGGGCTAGATTCACACCTCCTGGAGGTGTGACTCCACCAAAATGCTGTCCCTAAGAATAGTGCTCATCTCTCCACAGTTACACAAGTCCAGATCTGGCGGATGAGCTGTTACTTTGGGGGTGTTTTCAGAAGCCCGCCTGTGACGTCCAACAGCAAGCAAAACTCAGCAGATGGCTCCTACCTTAGTTCGCTGAGCAAACAAATCATCTCTTTGCCACAAAAGTCACTGGAAATAAGAAGACACTGATGCTTTTATGGCTAAAGAGTGTGTCAAGGTATTGATTCTCTGAATTTATACCCTTGGCTCAGTGACATAATAGTTTCCAGTATTATGGACAACCTAGCCCCAAGCAAATTTTAGCAAAACTTTGGTGACCCCACAGGGAAGTGTTACACCACAACACTTGGCAATTTCCTTGGTACCTGTGTAGCACAAGGTACAGACTGATGGAACACTGAGAAGAAGGAATGTCTTTCCCAGGTGTTTTGATAAAGCCTCGCCAGGAATTCCATGGCACTCTGTTTAACTGCAGCAGTGCTATTGGAAAGCACACAGCAGCTATAAGCAGAAATGCGACCATAGGGCTGTGAATGTGCTCATGAAGATTTTTAACAGACTCATGAAACAGCAGATATGGTGCCACTGAGACTTTGTTTTCGCAGGGAGTACGGAACAGTCACAACAGGTAAGTTTTATGCTTCCTAAGTTCACTGACTTATTCCTGATGGTGGGAAGAAGCCCCAGCTCAGCAGAAGACTGATAAAAGCTAAAAGGATGTGATGGTGTTAATCTGCAAAAGTTAATCCCTGCAAAGGTCCCTGTAAAAAAAGTAAACTCCCAGGAGTAAAAGACTTGCCAAACACCAGAAACAAAAATGTCAATTTCCAAAGCACGGTTCTCTTTTCTTCCTTTTTTATTTTTCCCATTTTTTTCTCCTTTAAGCAGAAAAAGGACAGGAATGTCTTACATATGTAACCCTTCGACCCTCTCTTGACAGCACTAATGAAGCAAGTTCCAGGATCTCATCACATGTTGGGTATTCCAGGAAAATCTGTAGGAAAGTGTGGTCACTGGTTGTGTTTTCCTATGTTGCTCCTTCTGTCTGGTGTCACCCCATTACTGAGTATGCGGTGAGTGTCCTCCTCATGATGGTGCAAGGGAGGACATGGGGTGGCATGACTGGACAACCTCATGTCACTGCTCACAGGCAGGCCAAGCACAGCACCTAAAGGTCTTCTCTCTTAGTCATCCCCTTCAACAACACTGTGCTCTCCTCTGGCTTGGCTCAGTACCTGAAGCTGCTGCCTGGCAGGAAGGAAGAAAGAAGGAGAGGGCAGAGCATTGCTGAGTAGTGCAAAGGAGGCAAAACCACTGTACCGTGTTCATTATGGTCTCACACAACAAGACTCCCAACTAGTGAGGTACAAGTTTTCTCTCCATGAGACTTAATCCAACCAAGAGTGGAAGACTCGATCCAAAGGAATCTGTGGACTTCACTGAAGATCACATCTGGCAGAGCTCAATCTTTATGTGCTTCTCAGGGCCCTAATATGCCTTGAGGGCCTTGACCTCACCTGGTGTCTCCATCTACAACCCCTGTCCAGAGCTCAGGAATTCACTTAAGCTCAGCTAAGAGCCTTCTGTCCTCACTTGAGCTACACTGGAGTCTCCATCTCCAGACTGTCATCTGTCCTAGTTTCCCAGATATATCTATCCAGCTCTACTTCCTTGATGGATCTTGGACCTCTGTGGTAGATTTCAGCCCTGTCTCTTGCCACTCCTGCCTGGGCTCCCTCAGAGGGCCCTAGACCTGGTTCATCCACCTTGTCCAGAATGGTCAGGATGCATCCCATCACCAGTATTTTGCTTTGTCCCTGCCAGCCAGATGCTGCAGAACTGCACCCTTGTCAGTGAGAGCTCTGCCTGAGCTGGGATCACCTCCATTTCCAGCTTGCCCCCTTTCGTAGTACAGCCCTACTCTGGCTGCTCCCTGGCAGTGCCTCAACTGCTCTTTGGAAGAATCCAACTTACGCCTTCCTAAATTTGCAGAAGGAGCAGTGCAGGTTGCTGCTGTAGAAGTTCCTTCAGAAACTACTGAAGGACACTTTTCACTTGATCAGACCACACCCCCTTCAGCCTTGAGCGTGAGGGACACGGGGAAACATTTGCAGGCTGAGACAGGAAGAGAGGGCAGCTGGTGCCACAACCCTGACCACGCTGATAAGGTCCTTGAGGATCACCCACCAGGCATCCTTCTGAGATCAAAGCATGCAAGCAGAGGAGGCGGAGCAGTCAGAGCCCACTACCAGAGCTCCTGCTCTCCAATTAAATTTCAAAGAGATTAAGAACCCAGCTGCTGATCCAGCCCAGGGCAATGTGTATTGACTATAGGAAGCTGTATACATCCCTCCTTTTTCACTAGAGACTTCATCAGGTGACCCGAGTGCAAGCGGCCCCCTTGCTGCTGGTCCTGACGAAAGAATTCTGTTTTGACCCTGGGTCCTGATCCAAGATGAAATTTGTCATTGACTCATAGGCCTTGCATTTCCTCTCCTATTGTCTGAAAGCCAATTTCAAAGTTGTTTTCACAGCCCTTCATGACGTCCCATTGCAGCTGTGCTAAATTCCAATGTGAAAGCAAAGAAATAAAAAAGGAACTAGGATCAGAGCAAACATTAAAAGCCTTCAGAGGAGACTTTCCTCTCCAGAGTGTTGATGGAGAGCCCATCATGTGAACCCACAGAGGCTGTCCCCTCTGTAGCTGTGCTGGGGAAGAGTACAGATTAAATTTATTAAAGTCCTTAAATCTTGCTGTACCACATCTGCCACCCTGCTTTCCACTTTATTTCAGTCCTTACACAGACAAACCTCTTTCCGAATTCAGGAAGAATCTTTCTGCCTGCATTGTGAATAAACAGGATTAGGACTTGACTTTTCATTTTTACTGACCTATATTGAGTTCTTTTCTGTGCTGCTCTAAGTGCCTTTTCATGCCACTCATTCACACTTGGTTTCTGAGTCATTCCTAACTAATTTTGTGAGCTGGTGGGTAGCATACATACCTTCACACTCAGCCCTTCCAGTTAACTGCACAGCACTTTGTTTTAAAGTTTGGTTTGTTTTGCAAACCCTCTTGCTCAGCTAATGAGGCCTCATAGCTGGAGAAGTGTGGCAGGCAGGGACAGATTGCAGTTTAGCATCTCCTGCATTTTCTGAGGAGCTCTGGGAGGGAATTGGCCCTCTGAAGTCTCCTACAAGTTGTAGTGTGATGGATGTGGACATGCCCTTGCATGCACTGGCAGACATCGTTTTCCACGGTGGAGCACCAGGTTCCTGCAAAGCTGGTTTGAGCCTTTTTCGGGAGTCTTGCTTCATCAGGAGGGCCACCTTTCAGCAGCTGCCAGAGCTGATGTCAGGCTCCACACTCAATGGAGTTTTCAAGTCTTTATCAGTTCGTCTCTTCTTCCTTCACAGATACCCTGTAGACTTTGCACTAGGAAGGGCCAAAGTCCCACCAAGTCGGGAATAGGGATATTCAGGGACAACATATCCTCCCTCTGGTTCGTGTTCTTCACTGTGATAAAGGAGGACAAAGCATCTGTGAACTTTTGAACTATGTCTACATAATAGAAATTCTCCGTGAAGGCTCAAACCTTCACACCAGCTGGGACATAAAGCCCGGCCGCAGCAGTAAGTCAATACACAACACCTCACTTTGCATTTCCCTTTCTTTTTCCTCACTGGCCCTTCTCAGCAACTGCCTCACCCTAAAGAAACATTTACCGCCTCACCTAGCTTTGTTACAAGAACCTGTTCTATAGGTTTTATGGCTAATGTGGCCTTGAGTTACCAAGAAATCTGATCCTCCCTCCTGTGACTTTCACTGTCTAAAATATTTTAAAGGTTTGTTACGTTGGTGGGTTTCCTTTGGATCTTACTGGTCCTTTTCCCCTGAAGCATATCCTGCTTCTTAGCAGTGCAACCCCACCATGGTGAGACAAATCTGAATGTGAGGAAGGTGCCCAAATTTAACCCTTGCCTGGATGAGTTGACTTTCATGAGAATCATGGATATGTTATGGGAGGATGCCAGGAGACCATCCCCCTTTTTGTCATTTCCACATTCATCAGCAATCTACAGCATGGGATCTGAAGTAATTTATGAGCAAGGTTAGTTCTTTTCATACACCATACTAACGTGGAGTTAATAAATTGAACTTTTGCAAGGACTCATTGGAAATAAGCAGCACAGGACACGATGTGCAGCCCTGTACAGTTAGGGCAGTGTTTGCATCACCACCTAAAGTCTATTACTACCTCACCATCCACTCACCACTTTAAGGCTTGACTCTTTTTGGGCAGTTTTCTGGATTTCCTAAGCCTCAGTCTACGCTGAGAATCCAGAAATCGTGAGCCACAGCTGACAAAAATGACGGGGCTCGATTACTGAAACTCACTGCCAAGTTTTAACACATTATACTGAGCTGGCTTTTTAGCTGCCTTCACTTTATCACCTAATCATTGATTTATGGAAATTCTGAAGTGTTTTCAAAGTCGTCTACCTAACTGGCTATTTGCAAATCCTTGGGCGCAATCAAGCAGTCGGCTGGGAAGCAGTGTCATGCAAAGTCAGTTTTCTGAATGGCTTTTCACAGAAATAGGCGTGGGACCAGAAGAGTTGCTTGTTCCCTCTACCCTGACATAATTGCCCATCTCCCTCCTACTTTCTTGTCCCACTACTGCACATAGCATCATCCAGTGAAAGACGACAAACCCATATGTAGTGGCAATACCCACCCCAGCACCCTACTGACAGGTTGTGTGTAAATCAAATGCACTTCCCCACTCTCAAATCACCAGTCTTGATAAGAAGTTCATGCTGATTACTACTTCACGTATATTAACTTCCATGCATTTCATATTCAGGACACATCCAGCAGCTCTGGACCCTGGGACTCTCTAACCTCTGTTGTGTAGTTTGTGGATGGAAAGTGACCACTGAAAACCACCATACTGCCATTAGTCAAACCTGCTGGCAAGTCAGACTGTCCCCATCACAAGAAATCAGAGCGTTCTAAAATGCTGAGTTTTTTCAACTTTTGCCAAGAAAATACTTGTGATGTTCCTAAACGGAGCTCCAGCGTAACTGAATGATTAATTTTGCCACTGGAATTCAGATATTCAGAGGAAAAAAATTCATAAAATTCACTTCAGTACTAATTGGCAGCTGCAAACACTTTGAAAGAATGCAGCTTCAGGGTGGCCTCACAAAGGGGATGACCATGCAGGCAGGCAGGACAGATCTAGTGGCTGAGCTAACCTTCCTCTGTACAAAGCATCAAAAATTGGTCACAAGGTTCAGAAATCAAGTTGCCCAAGGGCAAATTAGCCTGGATGACCTGGGACACAGCCAGCCCGTGTCCAGATGCTCTTTGGAAACAGAGATTTCACAGCATAATGTGAACTTCAGTAGGCTGTTAGGAATCTGGCAGAAAAGATGGCAGAAAGCCACAAGGGCCAGATTGAAAACCTTCCTGACAGAGATGATTTCACTGCAAAAGCTGAGGAACTGACACATTTCCTTTCATATTTTACTTTAAATGGAGACAAATTTCCACATAAAACTCCCCCCAGGTTCCACTATTGAAAGGCCTTGGAGCTTGATCCTGCAAATGCTTTGAATCACAGATAATTTTCTGGAAGTGTACAAAGTTACTGTGTCATGCTTTTCCAGAATCGGATCTCCTACAACTGCTCATTTTTCAGGCTGATTCAGCAACAATCCACCTGATGGTTCATCTGGCATGTGTTTGCCTGGTTTGCAGAGCCATAGCTGGCATGCAGCTCTGTTCACCCCTTTGAAACGACACTTAAGACATGAAGCAGATGCAGCTACATCTGTGACTACATCTGCATGAAACAACATACGCTGGTTACTTACAGCATATTCAAACTGCAGATTAAAATCACGGTTGTTTGCTTGAAGTTGTCTCTCTTCCTCTGCAAAGAAGAGGAAACACATCAGTCATGCTTGACAGTAAAGCAGAGTCAATACAGATGTGAATGAAGCATCAGAAGGGCAAGCAGAGCTGCTAGAAGGGAGTGACACGGTGTATTGGAGCCCCATGCAAATAGCCCCATGTCAGGGACCTGAAGTGGCTGGTGACACTGATGGAGCAGCACTGTGGATGGGCACCAAGGCACTCTCAACACCATACAAGCAGTCTCCTCTACCCACAACTCACAGCAGTGCCACTGCTGGGTCTACAGGTAGGAGTTGCCACTTAACTAGTGGGGCTCACTCTTCCTGCACCGCTCTATCTCTTCCCCCTGAAGTCTCTGGAGCTGTTACCATCAGCCTACAGCTGGTGCCCTTCTTCCAGCACAGGTGCATTTCTGAGCACCATCCCACCGATGGGACACCATCACCACAGCTATCATGAAATCAAAAATTACTGGAAGGATATTAAAAGGTCATCAAATCTGTCCTTTACCTCAAGGCAGGGTCTTCCCTCTCTCCCCCTAAAATGACACAGAAAGCTCCAGTGATGTCTGTTCTTCAATTGCCTATTTGAGGACTGAAGTTTCTTTCCCCTAGGACAGCTTTTCCCTGCATTATCTAACATAAAACTCACTACTTCAATTTCAAGAAATTTTGTCTTCTCCTGAGAGAGTCAAAGGCGGTCTTCTGCTTCCCCTAAGTTCTTTGTGCTACTTGCCAAGGATGCAGAGTACAGAAGGTTGAGGGAAGGGATTGTCCCACTCTGCTCTGCACTGCTGCAGCCTCACCTCTAGTCCTGTGTACAATTTGGAGCACCACAGTATACAAAAGGTGTAAAAGCTATTAGAAATAGACCAAATGAGGGTCGTGAGGATGGTGAAGGGCCTTGAGAGGAAGCCGTATGAGGAGCAGCTGAGGTCACTTGGTCTATTCAGCCTGGAGTGGAGAAGACTGAGGAGAGACCCAGTCACTGTCTACAACTTCCTCAGGAAGGGAAGAGGAGGGGCAGACATTGATCTCCTCTCTCTGGTGACCAGTGACAGGACCGGAGGGAACGGCCAGAAGTTGTGTCAGGGGAGGTTTAAGTTGAATATCAGGAAAATATTTTTCGGCCAGAGGGTGGTTGGGCACTGCAACACCTCCCTAGGGAAGAGGTCACAGCACCAAGCCTGACAGAGTTCAAAGAGTGTCTGGACAATGTTCTCAGGCAGGAGGTGTGGCTCTTGGGACTGCTCTGTGCAGGGATTCTGTGACTCTGTGATTCCAAGTTCACTACATACTGAAGGCTATTTTGTCTTACACTAGTCACCCCAAGGGTAAGCAGCTCCTGTTTCTTCAGTCATTTCTTATGCATTAATCCATCAGTAGCAGTATCAGTCTTGCTGCTCTCTGGTGGGCTTCCCAGCTAGTTCACCCCATTCAGGATGAATACCAGAAATAGGCCACAGTTTGCAGCTGAGGCCTTACCAAAGCCTAAGAGAGCACAAGGAACATGCAATTTTCCTTGCAGAGAATGCATATTGTGCATAAGAATTCACGCAGGAGTAATTTAAATATCCTTATGCACCACCAGCACACAGAGGATGGCTTCCCAGAATATGATCCATTTTGGCAGATCCTTTCTGGCAGACCCCAGATGCCTCATCAGGCAATGCAAATCTTTCAATTGTCCTTGCTGAACTGCATCCAAATTCTTTCAGACTATTTCTCCAACTAGTCAATTCTAATCCTATCTTTCAGTTCGCTTGTAGCTCCTGCCAGTGTGGTGCCATTCACAGACGTACTAAGTGTGTTCTTTATTCTGTCAGCCAAGATGTAAAAGTAAATATTGGATACCAGACTCAGGATGGGATATAGCCCTAATGGATCTTTCAAGTTTCTTAATCAGTCATCAATACCTATTGTTAATGTCTTTTTTTCCTGAAAAATCTGGCACTCATTGTATTGTGATTTTATCTGAAGCATGTATCTCCCATTTACTTGTAAAAATGCCACAAGTGACAGTCAAGATACATGGCAGCCATATGAGGCTTTTTCAATAGCCCTCCAGCTACCACTAAAACAGAATTAATTTTGGTTTGATGCAGTTTTTCAGGACTGCAGACTGTTAATCATCTCTTCCCCACACACACACTCCTAGTTACTTTGAAGTGGTTTGCTGTATTGTTTTAACCTTTACTCAAGTGAAGCCAATACATCTCTAATTGCTCAGCTTTTCTTTTTCCCCTCTTTCAAGAGAGATGCTGTGCTTGCTCTCTTCCCAGTCTTCTGAACTTTGCCTGCCTGTGAGCCAGATTCTCAAAGGCAGCATTGCTCCAGGGCATGCTTTACCTCACCCAGTCAACCCATTCTCTCTCTATTCCAGCCCAAAACCTACCCCTTTCTCCTCTGCTTTTCTGGCAAGTATTTTGTTAGATGTCTAGAGGAAAAAAACCCACAACAAAACAACAAAAAAAACCCACAACAAAACCCCTCTGATTCTTAGCTTTATTTGCTAGGCTTTTTCCACTGAGCCTCCCCAAAGACCCCAACTCTTACAGAACAACTTTTATTGCCCTTTATGTCCTTGATAACCTTTTCTCACTTTGCCACACAGATTGTGCTGGATAAAACAAACAGTTTTGCACCTTTTAGAGGTGTCCTTTATCTTTGTCCTTCCTTTGTCTGAAGCAAATGGGGAGCTTCTGATTTCACCATTCACTCATCCTTCTGAGACCTTCTCTGGAAAGTGGTAACTTATACATGTGCCGTTAATATCAATTAATAATATATGTCCCCTTAATATCAATTATTTAAGAAAATGACAGCTCTGTCTAATTCTTCCTCCACCCCAACATTCCTTCCTATGAGATCTCAGTTATTAGTACTTCATATTTATGGGAGATTTCCTTCTCAAAGTCAATGTTAAACAATTTGATACTGTCAGTTTTTCCCAAGCACCATCACATCATTTCATAACTATTCCTGTTCACATTCCCTCCAGCTTTCAGAGGACCAGCCAGCTCCTCCCATTCCCTCCCTTTTGAAGGGAATCACTTCTGAAACAACCTCCTCCTGTCTCCAAAAATTTACCCACCTCTGCTCCAAGACTTTGTGCCAGCTGAGTAAGTCAAGTTCCTCTACACTTCTCTCCAACTCTGCCTCTGCATAGCTAGAATTCTTCATTTGCCACCATGTCCTGCCTCTGAGAAAACTGTATTTTCTTTTGTTTTTAGTTTTTTTTTTCCCCGCAAAAGACTGCCCTTCTTGGTTTGCTATGCCTGTGCACTTTACCTTGTAGCATTGCTCAGAGATCTGTAATTTGTTAATCTCCTTCTTTAAGATGCATCTCAGACCATGCAGTCATAAAAGGAAAACATCTGTTAACATTAGAGAATTAGTTTTATTCTTTTCTATTAATATTTTAGCCTCATGAGTTATCACAGCACGTGTCTGTTACACCTATTAAATGATGTGTTAAGACATCTAGTTCTTCTTGTTTGTTCACTTTTGCATTAGCAAGCGTCTAAGCTGTTCAGTGCACTGAACTGCTAATCTTCCTCCTTTTCCTCCAATGACCCAGTAAATATACAGCACCCCTAATTTTAAAGCCCTTTTTCAAACCAACATTTTTTGGTCTCTGTCTGTAGGCTGTTTTCATCAAGCCCTCTAATCACTCATGTGAAGCTATGTTAGCAGGCAAACGTGCTTTTCTCCTTCTTCAGGCAGATCTAACAGTATCAGTCATTTTGAAATCAGCTGCCATCTGCCCCAAATGGATGATTCAGATCAACCACAGAGGCTTCATTCAATACCCTCAAAGCGCTTAATCCTTCACTGCTTTCCTCAGACAAATTTTTCTTATCTTCACAATAGGGAGAACAATGTACCAAGAGATCAGAGTCACTTATCTGGTGTCCCAGAGGAAAACAGAAGCAGACCTCAAGAGGTCCAGACTTGCTGGGCTTCAACTATTGTGTTGTGTGCTCCTTCAGGAATTTTCCTGAGAGCAACCAGGGATTCTCAAAGCTGATGAAAGATAAAGCTATTTGTTAAAAACAGAACTTCCCAACACTTGCCTGTTTCCTGTCATACCGTAAGTGCTACCCTTATCCCCTCCTCAGGGGCTCCCAAGTCTAGTCCTGGAAGAAATGTCACAGAAAAGATAAATGGTGTTAATGTAAATAGGAATATATGACAAAGCTTGAAAGCCTCTCAGGCTACGTGGCAGAGCCTCAGTGTCACACAAAAGGTACTGGCACATGGCAGCTTCTGAAGTCCTCAGTGGCTTTCTGTTTTGTATGCAGAAACAGAAATCCAAGTGCTGCAGGCAGCAGTTAAACATGCCCTGAGCTCCTTTGTTCTTCCCAGGGCACACTTGGGGAGCAAGAAGCCATCCCCTTTCTCAGGTTGCCCCCAGGGTCTTTGCAGCCAGGGAAGAGGCACTTGACACATGGATTTGAACTCAAGAGTCTCAAATGCTCTTAGAAAGAAGCTGACACATGTATGTACCCCAGTGAGGAAAAGAGCCTCTCACAACAGTGAGAGATGCAGTCTCCAAATGGCTTTTATGTGAGCAACATTAATGGCAGCAAACAGCTCTGGGATGGCACAGAAACATGAGGCAGTGGGATATGAAACAGAACAGAAATGAAAATCAAGGCACTCCACTCCCATATGGCACCTAAGGGCAGGTTTTCTGTGATAACTCCTTTCTGAAGGCCCCAGGTAACTGTGAACCTGGTTCACAACTGCATGGAGCCTTTGGCTGCCATATCCATCCATCCATCCATCCATCCATCCATCCATCCATCCATATCCATCCATCCATCCATCCCTCTCAGAAGCAGCGTCTCTAAAGGCCAAAACACGAGGCTAATTTCTCGTGGTGAGAATTTAATTTTTCCTGCTGGGTGACAGCCAATACCTTTGGCCAAATCAAGAAAAACCGCAATAAATTTCACAGGGAGCCTCATCCAACAGCATCAGCAAGGACAACTTCCTGTCCTCTGGCTACACCAAAGGAGAACCACTCTGACCACATGCACGGGGCAACATTGCCTCAGTGGCTTTTACTAACTGAGGACAATGAAGTCCTACTGTTGTGCTTCCTAATCCAGCAGCTCCCAACCATCACAGAGCACAGGACTCTGATTTGTTTCTGGATCAGTCTGGACAGAAATGAAGACTCTTGGATGATGACAATAAACAAAAATTTAAGAAAAGTCAAGCATTACACCAGCTTTGCCTGCAAACCATAACTTAGGGCTTTTTGGCTGTAGGTCCAAGCATGCATGTCTTATCATGCCCTGTTGATTCTGAAAGCAATGAGGAAAAAGGGAGGGGAAAGCTGCACGGATATCAGATGATAAGTTTTTCATCTCTTGAAACTTTTCAATATATCTCTAAACAAGTCAAATGTTCTGCTTCAGCAAATTGTGCCCACTGGAAAGAAGGAATGGTATTTGTGCTCCAAGTTATCATTTCACTGCCACTGAAAACTATTTTAAATTATTCATCAGTGGAAACTCGGCGTACATAAATATGGCTTAGTGCCCAGTTCTTGGTTTAACCACTGAGACCAAGTCACTGGGAAAGTGCCTGTTTTCTCAGGCAGACAGTTTTAGAAGCTAAACCTCAGAATAACATCTGTATTTAATAAAATTAAACCCATGCCAAAAAGTCAGCTATAAATGTAACTGGCCAGCCCACCAGACTTCTTACTTTAGGACTGCTGCATGGAAAAGTCCTGCAAAAGATTAGATTCAAGATCTGGTCAGACAGCCTGGAAATTTGTTTCTGGTTTATGCTAGGGGGGTTATGCCAAGAGAAGTGCTTTCAATGGGGTATTGGAAAAGTTTTGTAGATACTGGGTCTTGTGGCTCCAAGAAATGGGAGGTTAAGTTCTGCCTGGTTTTGCCAAGTCCTGTACAAACTAGCCACTGATACCTCATGCACGAAATGAACACAGCCCAATTAGGGGAGTGGCTGCATAACTAACCCTGACAACAGAACAGAGACAACATAAACTCTGTAAAAATAATAATCTCTCCTCCACCCTTTAAACAAGTGACCTCAAGAGCAAAAACGCTGCCCTGGACCAGCTACAAGGAGTGGCATCCAGGAGCTGGACTCATCTCTCCAGCTTCCCTTACAGATTAGTTCTTAGCAAAGCTATTATCCTTACCAAGTTGTGAAACCTATAACAGATTGCTCTGGTTCCAAGGAAACTGACCCTGCTGAGACTGTAATTCAGGTCTCCCCTGCAACAGGCAATAAGCAGTCTCAGAAGACCCCCTCCAGCCACATACCTTATGATGTGTCTCCTGCTCTGTCCTCCTAGTCCCATCTCCCTCCTACTTTTGCTGTCCCTACTTTTGGGCACCTCATCACCACTGTGTGGCTCAGCTTCTGGCATCACCTCTCAGCTATGGCCACTTCATACCCAGCATTCAGGAGATCAGCCATCTCTGAACAAGCAGAGGAATCCTGGCCCTATTTTCTCGTCTTTGTGGGACTGTTCCTCCATGTGCACAAGACTGGAAACTGCCATGGTGAGTCAGTACCTCTATCCTCCCCTCAAAAAGCTGAGAATTACAGTCTTCATTGAAAGGTGACTCCATGGGAGAGGACAAGTCATCATATACTGTGTTAGGCAACCAAAATCTTTTTCTCCTAGGAGGTTATTATACAAGCTAATAGCTAAGATGTCCTTGCACCTTAAGCAATAATTGCCCCTTTTTGCAATCATTAGGGGTGAAAGAACCGTGCAACAAGAGTCTTGATTTGCAGGTGCTGTATGTGGGTAAAGTCCCAGTCGTTGGGGTAAAGAGAATGGGATTATCTCTTAACAGCACTGACACCACAGGATTTCACATTCATAACACAGCAGTACCTTGCTGGCAGCAGAGCTGCAACGAGTCAACTCTATCCAAAGCCAAAGCCAGGGATCTTTAAGCAAAAAGCTCATCACCTCATATGGATCAGAGGATATGGGGGTGAAGCAAAGAGCCATATGACAGGTCTGAGGATCACACTGGTTAAATATCTATATTTGACAACCAGTCTGGGACACAGACATTTGTCAGACCCCCATTACCTGAGTGTCACCCTCATGCTGTAACCTGACCAGTGCCACACACCTGCTGCTCTGCAGCACGAAACCAAAGCCCATCCCTGCCCTGAACTGCAGCCAGAGCCTGGCAGGGTTCAGCGAGTGTGGCTGGGGCAGCAGGAGCAGTGAGAAACCAGTGGGATGGAAACAGGGAGAGGGAGGTCAGAGCCAAGCCTGTCTGGGAGCAGGAACATGCCCAGCTGCCTGGCAAACAAACATGTTTTTTTATTGTCTCAAAGGAGGGGCTTTCCAGGGCTTCATGCTACAAACCCACACATTTTTAATGTGCAGATGCCCCCTTTTCTGTGGAGACTCTCTGGCTACTCTGGATGACAAGGATTTATGCTGGAAATCATATGCATTTTCATCTCTGAAATGGAGTAGACTGTGCTGAGTGTGAGGCATTTAATTAAGCAAAAACATGCATCATGACCTTAAGGGGACACCATCATCAATGGGTTTAGCCCTATTTCCTCCTTCCTGTCCTTCCATTATTAAATAAATATATTCATTGTGTCTTTTTGCCTCCAAAACACAAGAATCCTCCTTCCTCCTGAAGAAAAAAGGCAAGAAATACACTTTTGTGGTCATGGATGGCATCTTTGGTGATTGGTACTGAGCTCAGCCTCCTGCTAAGCATCAAACACACACCACACATAGTGCAATTTCTCACACAGGTAAAACATTTCATATATCCCTGGTATAGAAAAAAGCCAAATTACTTTGCTACTGGAATCACTAAGAGAGGGCCCACTTAGGCAATGACCTCCTCCATTTTCATACAACAGATGAAATGTCTGAAAGAAAAAACCCTGAGGGTGAACTGGAAATATTTCTGCCTCAGGTTTAGTAAACTTTTAATATCATACATAAAGTTCAGTGGCAGAACCTGCCCTTTTCTAAAAGCAGCATTTTATATTATCAAGAAGAGAGAAAAGAAGAAAAGAGAGCTCCAAAGGATGCCTCAGATTTGCCCAGCATGTACAACACTTGTGGTCAAACAGCCTTGGGACACAGGTGGAAGAAGTGTTAGGATAACCTTAAACCTTAAAATATTCCCATTTAGGTTTTTCTAGGAAGAGACAAGAGTCTGACTTGTCTCTCCCTTTTTCCATCACCTGCAATAATATCAGTCCTGGTTTTCCTTCCTTTTCTACTCCTGGCAATGTCTCACCCACATGCCCTGGCTCTGGGCAGAGGTTGAGGGCTCACCATGTCTCAAAAATGCCTGTCAACAAATGAATTTTCAAGAAGCATCTACATCTTTTCATATTTATTTCAGTCCACTTCAGAATAAAACATATGTTTTTCAAATATATTAGCAGTAGAAATTGTTTCTTCTTTATTTTGAAAAACTTTTATTCTCCCACCCCCCTCCCCCCCCGCCATTTGGTTAGAACTTTATATCACTCCATGTCCTGGTTTTATTTGCAATAGTAGTTCATAATATTTTGAGTAATATTAGCATGCCAAAAATAGCAGCTATAATAGTCTTTTATTTTTATTTTGAAAACTAGTCTGACAGTGACTGACTGGCACATATTATTTCCTTTACTAGAAAGCAGTATCTCCTAGACGTGCTGGTAAATGCCACAGCTTGACACAATTGCACATGTTAATAACAGCAATGCACAGTGACAGGAAGTGATGCAAAAAATCATAAAAATAAATACAGCTCCAAAACGAACTTTGAGAAGTTTTTTCAATTCACAGTTATTTCCCTCATGGGAAATTATGTAAAAATAAATACATTTTTCATACTCAGTGTCTACTGTGGTGAGACATTTCCTATTGGATCGGGATGGAGATCCCAGAAGGTAGCGGAGCTCGACATCCTGTAGTGCCAGCTGTGGGATGCCTTCCCCTGGAGCTGCCAAGCTTTTCCCAGAGCCTGACTGTTCCGAGCCCAGCTGCCTTGGTGAGCAGCAAGAAGGGCAACGCTGTGGAGTATTCCAAAAGCCCTAGCTCAATTCATAACCTCCCTCTCAGAGTGCCCTGAGGCTGGGCTTATGGAGATGAAACTGGAGCAATGACTGCTCTTCCATCTGTGTAGATGAATTCTCCCTGCTCTCTATTCCAATTTTTTTCATGGACAGTACCTACATATACCTGTCCTCGAGGTACAAAGCTCCAGTGCTGAACTAAACTGCCCCGGGATGAAGCCAGGGAGCAGAGATATTCCACAATTATCAGCCATCTCCAACCTTCCACACACTCAATGAACTAGAAGTGCCTCCCTTTCTCTGTTTCTTTACCTCAGCATAAAAGATCTCAGGCACCTTTTCCACAGACACCACTGCTGCTTATCTAAGCGGTGTACTTCCCTCCTTCAGCTGGAAGAGCTTCACCAACGTTATTCAGGAGCTGATTTCCTCCAGGCATTTTTGTCTGCCTGACATGAGCTGCGTTTTAGTTACATTCCTGATTACTTCTAAAAAGAACTTGAAACTATAAAAAGCCAACTCTTATCTCCAAGAAACTTAAGACCATGTAACCTGTCCTCTTAAACTACACCTATCAAATTTCCTCCCCACCTCAGCTCAAGTGGAAACCATGTCTTGCTGGGTAGAAACACTGGATCTCATGGGAGCAATCCTGATCCCAGGTCCAGCAGCTGATAACTGACATCATCCATTCCCTCCCATGGAAATCATACCCATGAGCATGGCTCTTCAGCAAGGTTAAACATCATCCAGCTTTGTTTTTGGAACAGAAATTTGGCCTTTCCATAAGCAGTACTGCCCCTCCAACATGAGCACATGGGATGTTCCCTGTGGAAGGGCCTTGCCTGCTCTCAAGCAGCACAGTCCTTTCAACTTCTGCAAACACAAAATTTATAAACTCTTGGATTAAAATAGAACTTCAACACTGGCATTTACGCCTAGTGAAATGTTTGCAAGGAGCAATCATAGCTTTGGGGCTGCAAGGCAAAATAATTAAAACAAAAGGGGAGGAGAAAACACTCTTAGCTTCCTGTTATGGAAGCTCCTCATTCCCTGATCACCCCAGCTTCCTTTATCCTCTGAACTTCTTCCAGTTTGCTTTCACTGGTTTTGAACTTATGATCAGACGTGAAAATAAATTATTTTTTCCCAAAAAAATACAGGGTTTACATCTAGGAAGATCTGAGTTTCTCAAATACTTGGTTGAAGAAGGAGGGGCTGAACTCTTCTCTGCTAAAACCCAGGCCCAGGCCCAGGAAAAACACAACACTTTCCTAATATAGCAACAGAATCTTTTTGGTAATCTGAACAGCTACTCCTTAACAAGTGGGGATGCCCTGGGTGGACGGTGGCTCACAGACAAACCTGTGTTACCTCATCTGCAAAGCCAAGATGGGGTAAAGAAGATCTGGGGCTGGCAAAGACCCTACCCTGGGAGCAATCACAACTTTCTCTCCTGGGACTGTCAGAGAAGCAAACGGATGCCCCTATCTTAACACCAGGGCTCACAGTCTGCCCTGGTCCAGGAAGGGGAAATAGCAGCACAATTGCAAAAATAAACCCCTGGGAAAAAGCTGTTCAGTCCTCTGAGCTCAGAGAGGTTGGAAAATAATTTAATGTCAAAACAGAAGTAGGGCAGTAATTCCACATTCATCAAATACAGCAAGGAACACCCTGAAAGGAAAGGCTAGAGACTTTCCCTCTTCTCCCAGTCTGTAGAGCTGGATCCCTGACCAGAGACTGCACACTGTGTCTTTCAGGGTGCACACACATGTCTCTCAGGGTGCATGTCTCTGATGTACTGTTCTTCCTGTTTTTGATTGAAGGGAATAGCTGGGCCACTGCCATCATAAAATAGAATCATGCAATTGTTTAGGCTGGAAAAGGCATCCAAGATCAGTGAACCCAACTGTTTACCCCACACCGCCAACTCCATCATTAAACCATGTCCTTAAATACCACATCTACACACCTATTAAACACCTCAAGAGATGGTGACTCTACCACTGCCATGGGCAGCCTGCTCCAGTGCTTAACAACCCTTTTTGTGAAGAAATTTTTCCTAATATCCAATCTAAACTTCCCCTGGTGTATCAAGGCCATTTCTTCTTGTTCTGTTGCTTGTTATCTGGGAGAAGAGACTGACCCTCACCACAGCTTCCTTTCAGATAGTTTTAGAGGACAGTAAAGTCTCCTCTGAGACTCCTTTTCTCCATGTTAAACACCCTCCAACTCCCTCAACTGCTCTTGATAAGACTTGTGCTCTAGACCCTTCACTAGCTTCTTTTCCCTTCTCTGGACATGCTCCAGCACCTCCATGTCTTTCTTGTGAGGGGCTCAAAACTGAAGACAGAATTTGAGATGCACCAGTACATTTCATCATCCAAAGACTGCATCCGACCTTTGCACTGAGCATTGCTCATCCACCCACACCCACAAAGGATTCTTGTATTAAAAAAACCACCAAAACTCAACTTCCCCAAGGCAATGATAGCACACAAACTCTGTAGCTGGTTCTGTTGCAGATGTGCCCTGGTTCGCTGGCACCCAGTCCACAGCACTGGTGGTATCCAGTGTAGTATGAAATGCAGGAAAAGGAAAGAAAGTGTATCTTTCCCCACCTGCACCGCAGGGCCAGACATGCTCCCAAAGAGGAGCTCAAGGATTTGTACCTGTGCTGTATTTACATTTCTTTCCTCCCATGACAATGGCATTACCAGACCACACTCACCTTTCAATTTCTTCTTTCCAAATTTTAATCCAAATAGAGACATCCCAGAACTTTATTTTAGTCCAACTCCATGGAACTTCTGCAACAGAAAAGAGAAGGCAATTAGAAACAAATACAGCAGCATATACATATAATTCTATGCACAAAAAACAGGGGAAGCAAACTCCTAAACACTGTGGCTAATAGCCACAGTTTATCATCTAGAATGCTTTAAAATACAAAACAATCTTAGGTTTTCAGGTTGCACTGCATCAGTGGGCTACCTTACCTTGGACATGCTGATCAATTCATCTCCTGATTAGGCACAAAGAAGGGGCCAGTGGAGGAGAGACTGAAAAGGACATTACAACTACACTGGTGCTATATGAAAATGAGAAATAGACCCACGGGGCTTGTATTAAGATACAGAGGAACTGCGTGTCTACCCAGAGCAACACCAGCCTTCTTGAAGAGGAGGAAGCAGCGGGAAGCACTGGTTTCCTGTAAATCCGCCTCTGCTCAACATGTGCTGGCTCACACTGTTGTCCATGGCTGGTCATCCTGCATGTTTGGGGCAGACTAGAATAGAATTTCTCCCCCACTGGCTGCAAACTACCTGGCCTAGAAACCTAAAGTCAGGCACCAGAAATGCATTTAAGGCCCTGAATATATCCTGATAGGCAGAGGAATTGAGCGTTTAAAAAAAAAGGAAAAAATCACATCAAAACCGGTGGTAGTGAAACTTTCAGTGTCCTAATCATCAGACGAGTTTATTTAAAGGATTTTAACGTGATGCTGGTGCTGACAACCTAGAGGATCTGTGAACATGAGAAAAGCTGGCACTGCTCTCTGACCAGGAGCCCGAATCAACAGGAACACTAAACCAGTTGTTTAATTGGTCAGTGAGCCAAGCTGAGACATTTAGGGGAGTCACAATTTATCTAGAACAAGTTTTCAAAGTGACAGAACATAGTTTTTGCACTTTATCCTAGGCCATCTGGGTAGAGCAAGGGTACATAAGGAGACAGGAATAACACACACATGCAAACACAGCCTGTGCCACTGCCCAGATGCAAGCCTGATACAACACCACCACTGCCAGCTTGGGCTTCATGTCTTTTCATAAAATAAAGGTAAACTTTAAGGAAAACTCTACAATTCTTGTGTAGGTCAAACTTTCGCACAGATCTCTGCTCCAGATGCTAAAAGCAAAGCTACATTTAGCATATGCAGTTCAGTGAGTCTGAATTCAGTGAGGGGTTTGGGAGCCTCTTCGTGCCCATTCTACTTGGAAGAAGTCCCTTTTCTATTCATTCATTCAGTTGTTTCTGTTCATCATGACAAATGCTTTGGCAACACCTCTCCCCAGAATTTCTTTGCTCATGAAGCCAAACCACTTAAAGTTAAAATATGCATCAGTGTATCACAACCTAAAGCTTTCTTGACCCTGCTGACCAAACTAACTTTCCATTCTTGAGGACAGTCAATCACTTTCAACATATTTCTTCCATGTTTTATAATTTCTATAATGTCTTACAAAATCCTACTATCTAGGAGAGAGAGCTCCCCATAAGATGGTGGTAAGGAGTGATACACAACCCACACACACAGAGGTAAAGACCTCAGATTTCCAAAGCACCAGGAGCCACAGATCTGATAATAACTAATCTGGTAATCTTGGCAGCACAACGATGCAAAAGGTTGACTGGTTGTAATCAGAATATTGATGATTACTTGAGCCATATGAACTCTGGATGTTGCTGTATTTGTGAAACATTTTAAAAAACAACAGTCACTGTTCACTGCCAGCACAAAGATGCAAAAGGTTAACTGGTTATAATCATCATATTGATGCTTACATGATCCATATGAACCCTGGGTCTTCCTGTATTTCCCAAATATTTTAGAAAAACAATCCCCAGCTGCCAAACCTCTCTCAGCTGTGCACTCAATTGACAAAGCATATAATTTCACCCTCAGCAGAGGGTGAAAAAAGGATGTTTATATTTTTCGGGGAACAGAGAAGAGAAGGTGGTTCTAAGCCTTCTTTCAGCAGTAATAACATGAAATAAACAATAGACTTTCACGTCTTCCAAACAAAAACCCGTAACTTCCTTCAGCTCTGACATATGGCTTTTGTTAATTACTGTGATTCTTTGAACCCTGGTTTATGGTGGGACTGCGATGTGACAAGAAGACTGAAACAATACAGTGTTTTGACATGGAAGGCATGCAGTTCCCACAGTACATTAAGTCAGGATTGCATTCATTGAATGTCTTCACTCAGCAGTAAATTTAAGTTACCATCATGGCCAGCACAAATACCCTTACAGGCTTTCAATTCCCACAAAACTTCGCCTTTTAAGGCAGATGTGGGAGGCAACTTTGCCACATTCATTTGTACCAACTACCTCTCTGGTACGTCATTTCCACCACAGACTTGGCATACCTGCTCACTTAGTTAAATCCCAGAAGTTCTATAGGAATCCTTCCCAAGCTGACCTGATCCTTTAGGCAAAACTCAGTTCCTGACTTGCCCAAACCACAATGTAATTTGAGAATGTGTCAGTATTCAATGGCACACAGACGATGGCATTAAGGGCTGGACACACCCCTATTGCATTGAGGTGTACCCTTTCTTTTCATAATATTGCAAATATCTCCCTTTACTGCTTTGTTATTGACTCACACATCTAATCCCCATACTTCTTTTCTGAGGAAATCCACTCTCACGTTGACTGTAGCTTCTGTGAGAGGCTACCTGCTCACACCCTCTCTGTGACAGTACACTGCCACACTTTCAGGTGTCTGTTTTCAGTCTGAGGGTTCATCGACCACTGGCTGCCAGTGTAAAAACAAACACAAGCAAGTAATGGTAAAGTTGTTCCCTTTGATGGAGCAGCAGGTACTGCTCCTGTTTGTCTCACTGATCACAGCTTGTGCAGACAGATGTGCTCTCTTGGCTGACCTTGGCTCTTCCTGCCTTTCAGTCTCAGGTCTTTTTTCTTGGGTTATTTTAGACTTGAGCTCAATTCTACCTGAAGGATCCAACATTCTTTGCACCTGTATTTATCAACAACCTCCCTCAGGGCATTTTTTTTCCCCCACAGATTTCATGTGTCATCAAAATTCATGGTTTTTTTTACTTTCTTTACTTTACCCGTTCAGTTTTCTTTACTTTTCTATTTCTTAAATCTGAGATTTGGTTTCCCTTCCAAACTTGCAATGATGGGTCATCAGCCTCCTATCACTCGCATACATTTTTAATTACAGTTTTAATTTCTTTTTGTGCTTTCTGGGGAAAAAGAAATATCTCATATTTCACTAGTTGTGTGGCATTAAGTACTTGTCAAATTTCGGTAGGACAATTTCAAAACCTCCTTTTCCTGAATTAATTAAAAACCCATAAACACACAAAAAACATTCTATAGTCAGAAAAAAGGCAATTTCCTGTTTGTCTTAATTTTCCCTGGCACCAGCTATGGTCAGGCAAAGTGAAGTGCTGCTTTAGTCTTCTCTAGTTCCTTTCCATAGTCTGTGTCAGCCCCTCTGGACTCTTTGTTGTTGCTCCATTTTCCACTTGATTGTTTTTGGATTTTCTTTATTTCTTTTTACCCCAGGTACTCTGCACTGTTCAATAATCAACTAGGGCTCAGAGTATTTGAGCATTCACACAGGTCCAACCATTCATCTTAAGAAGACACATGTTGCTTCCCTGTGTTTTCAAGGCCTATAGCAGAAATTATTTGAAGTTCAAATTCTCCATTCTTCACTTATGGGGAATTGGGGGTATAAGCTACAAATAAATTATCCTCTGTCACCATGTAACACCTTTGTACCTCTATGAACAGTCTCTCCATTGCTTACACGTCTGCAAAGACAATTTGCCTACTTTATGGCTACTGACAGTTTGATCATGGGCTCTGAGTGTTTTGATATCCACAACAAGAAGCTGCTTTGACAGGTCTTGAATAGGGAAAAGATGTTTTCTCACAAAACAAATTCAGCCTTATTTAAAGAAGCCAGACGGGTCAAGGCAATCCCAAGTACTGGCTTGCATGGACTGAAAGCAGACCCAAAGAGAAGACCTTGAGGGAACTGGTGGATGGGAACCTCAACATCAGCTTGCCATGTGCACTCACAGCCCAGAGAGCCAAACGTGTCCTGGGCTACATCCAGAGCCCCGTGGGCAGCAGGGAAGGGAGGGGATTCTGTCCCTCTGCTCTGCTGAGACCCACCTGGAGCACTGCATCCAGCTCTGGGGTCCCAGCAGGAGAAGGACAGGGACCTGCTGGAGCAAGTCCAGAGGAGGCTACCAAGATGATCAGAAGGGTGGAGAATCTCTCCTATGAAAAAAGGCTGAGAGAGCTGGGATTGTTCAGCCTGGAGAAGGGAAGGTTTTGGGGAGATTTTAGACCGAATTTCAGTATTTAAAGAGACCACAAGAAAACTTGATAGGTACTTTGGTAAGACATGTAGTGACAGGACAAAGAATGGCTTCAAACTGGAAGAGAGTAGGCTGAGATTAGAAATTAGGAAGAAATTCTTTATTGTGAGGGTGGTGAGGCATGGGCACAGGTTGCCCAGAGAAGCTGTGGATGTCCCATCCCTGGAAGTGCTCAAGGCCAGGCTGGATGGGGCTTTGAGCAACCTGGTATGGTGGAATGTATGCCTGCCCATTGCAGAGGAGTTGGAATGATACGATCTTTAAGGTCCCTTCTAACCCAAACCATTCCACAATTCAATTATTTGGCTTGAGAACACAACAGCAAAGCTCCTCCTGCATGAGGCAAATTGCAATGAGCTACAACATGAGGAATTTGCAAAGGTTCGCTGAGGGCTGTATTGCAAATTAGGGGTGGAGGGAGGCACTTCCCACCATCACAATCTTGAGGCAAAATGAGAAAAGACATGGCACAATCTGGATGAATGCAGACGAGATGCTGTGGGTAGAAAACGTCTTGTTTCTTGGCCCTATTTCTCTGGACAAAGCTATATGATACATAAGATTCAACCACAAATACGAATTAGAATATACTTGGTGCTTCTGCTCCTATCACTTCATTCCTGGAATCTGTGAAATGATCCATGTTAAATACAATCATTTTTGGAAGGGTTATTTTAATCCAGATCATGGGGTGTAGTTCAGTACAGACTGAAATTCCTGCCCAAGCAGTGGTCATATCAGATCTGAGGGGGCAGTGAATTGTGCTGTAGTATGAGAAGCAAGCACCCAGAAATGAAGGAAATTAAGTCAGCAGAAGATTTCTCCAGTCAGTTTTGCCACCAAATATTCTGTGGTATGTATATATACAAAAAAGTTTAAACAGCCCCGTGCAGGTCCAAGTTCAGAGCGCCTATCGTGCCTCCACTCACCTTTTCATGTCAGGTCAGTTTTTGCACATAAGTTTGGGGTTTTTTTAATTTGTGTTTAGATGATGTAGAGATCACAAATACCCACAGATCTTAGAATTCTATTATTTTGCAGGCTCAAGTATTAAATATCCAACCAATAACTCAACATATGAGAAAACAGATCCTAAGCACTGAGCATCATGACAGAAAAGGTTGAAAACTTGTTGCTTTCACTGCTCATTGCTCTTGGTGGAGTAACGTTGTTAAATGCCAGATCTAAGTCCCTAAATTTTGAACATGTATCACTTTACACCAGATTTGGGACACAACTGAGAAAATATTATGGATTTAAAATACATCAGGTCCCCAACCTCCCTGTTTTATCCATGCCATTGTTGCCATATGTCATATGCTTGACAGTCACATTCACTCACAGGTATTGCAAAAGAAGGACATCAAAAGTGCTGTTTGCCAAGGCTCTGGTAAGAGCAGCATAAAGGCCTGGCACACCTGACACAAACTGACCTTGCCATGTGCTACACAAAGGCATGTTTGCCAAGGGGCTCCTTTGAACTACAGCTGTACCAACTGTTTCAGTCAGATTTTGGTTCCAAAGAGAACAACACATTTGTTTTTCCCTATCAAAAGCAGATGCAAAAATTTCAGCCATTAGAAGTAATTAGCACTAATCATCTTTTAGCACTGAAATACATTACTATTTGCATTTCTCCACCCCTCCTTATATCCTCTTGTGTTTGAATACCTCAAGAGCAAAACAGGGAATAGCATGTGTTGTACCACTCCCTGCTTTGCAAACAGAGGAGGTGAGCTGCAGGGTGGACAACCAAAATGCGTGTTTTGAATCCCAAAACGACTTTTTTTTCAGGAGTAAAATCAGATTGGGCAGAATTAAAACCCGGAATAAGTTTAAGGCAGTGTAAGTGGTTACTCTTGGCATCTGGGTTTACAATAGGAGTGTAGCCTCTGGTTTACACCTACTGACTCACTGCAAAGGGTTTGTAAGTATATCTGAAACCTCCCTGCTTTTTCCATACCTGAAGAGATATCCTGGATGAGGTGAGCCAGCCCTACAGATATTTTCTGGTGCTGTTCCAATCTATATATACAGAAACCCATGAAACTCTGCGTTTCCACCCCTACACTCAAATGTGCCAATGCAATTAGCTGTAATTGCTGGGAAACAGGCTCAGTCTGTTATCTGCCACGTCTCGAAGTAATGATCCAACATCCTCCATCTGTCTTCATTAAAACGCTCTTTAAACTGACACCAGGGTGGCAGTTAAAAAACTGCATTCAGGTCCTTTGGGTAAGTTAGTTGCAACGACGCTCAGGTTACGGATCAACAGCTGCGGCAGAGCGGGTTCCCAAAGAGAAACGCAGTCTGATCCCTCTGAAACAAACAATAGCAGCTTCCCCGGGCGGCTGCTGCTTGTCCTGCCGCTGCTGCTTGGAATTATGCACAGCTCAGCTCACTCCACCCAGACGTCTCTCAGCCGCCCATAGGAAAAGCTCAACCCGGAGCGCTTTGATTAAGCTTAGCGAAACTCTTGGGTCTGGAAAAAACCCCACAAGTTTTCTGCCCCCCTCCCCCCCGCTTAAAAGTCGCAGGGAAAACACGCGAGCAGAACGAAAGCTTTAAATCTTACCCTTGAAGGCTTGTAAAAGTCACAGCAACAAAGTTGTTGCCCTCCATAGCACTCCGGTACACTCCTCTCTTCTCATTTACACGCAGCTTTATCCCCTCCCAAGACCGACAGCTTCGCTCGCAGCCGCAGCGCCAGGTCATTCACCTAAGAACGCAGACCTTATCTGCGCTGTGAGATGGGCATCGTGTGTCCTCTCCAACACCCTTAAAGTCCGCCGCTGACTCGCTCTGACAAACAATGTCCCGGCAACTACACTTACTCCAAGTTCCCTACTTCTTAATTCAGTCACTGGGCTTGGCTCCTTGCCAGTTTTTTTTCTCCCCCTTTTCTTTTTTTATATTCTGTTTCCTGTAGGGAGAGTGTAGTAGCTCCCTTTAAAAATAAAACGCTTCAGCGCTACAAACTGTGAAAGAGTAGAGCAGAAAAGCAGAGCACCTAGGCTTGGGGAACCCCAACTAACTCCAGAGGCAACAGCTGCTTGCTTTACCTACCTACTGCCGACGCGGAAGCTTTCAAAAAAAAAAAAAAAGCAAGGGAGTAAAAGAGTCCAACATATCAAATTGCTTTCAAAAAGGATAAACTTGGGAAGGGATCCATTTCTTAGCAGCAGCAGCAGCCCCTCTGTCAGTGTCCGTAACGCTGGAGTCAGTCCTAACTGACTCCTTAAACCTAGAGACGCAGTCCTACAAGCTGATCCCAAGGCTCCACCTCACTCACTTTCCAAAGTTGTGAGCAGCAAAAACTCTGCAGAGAAAAGCCTCATAGAGCACAATTGCATAACTCAACCACAGAGCTTCCTCCAGCCAGCCAGAAGATTGCTTCGGCGCCGAACTGCTTGCTCATCCCAAGAACATGACCTTCTCTTGCCCTCTGGGACACCTGCCTGACCTAAGTGTGGTCATAGGAACCCTCCTCACCAGAACCCCCCAGCATTCTAATGAGCCTTCCAACCTTCCCACCTGTTTTCCCACTTCCAATGACAAAACATTTGCTTTTTTGCCCAAGCTGTGGCACCCTTCACAATGCAGTGCCCTTCTATAATATGCCAGTCCCCTGGCATTTTACCTACCAGATGCTCTAATCTCCAGTCCAAAACTGGAGCAACTACAACTTTAATCTGCTTCTAGCTTCCCTATACCTGTGAATTGCAATTATTTTTAAACCCCCATATTCTTCACATAGTCATGTTCACAGTAATGCCTGACAGGAACATCTCCATTTATTGTGACAACACAAGAAACTTTAACATTTCTGTGTGTATTTGTGTCTGTTTTTTTCCTTCAGCTTCTGAGTTTTCCTGCTGGAAAATTCATCAACACTGTTAAAATTAATTTCAAATCTACCCACTTGAATGCATTAATCAGCTGACTAATTATAGTAACACGAGAGTCAAGGCTTTGCCAAAGAGAATTTTCTAGAAAGTGAAATCTTCTGTAGTCAAGAGAAAAGGTATGGAGGATTCTGGAAGCTGCAGTGGCAGAATTCCAATGCTGGTCATGAAGGCTGAGGAACAGAGTGACAATGAAGAGGACACTCTAGCACCATAAGCAATTTCTGAAAGAAGAACAAGAATCTGTGCCCTTTGCTATGACTTCAGGGATATTCCAAGCTACACCAATTTGAGACAATGCTCACTGAATTGGCTTCCTAATCCAAACACACAAACAGCCAGCATAGGACATGGCACATAGGACTCATCTCCTCAAGATCCAGGTCATTTTCAGATGATTATGACCTTGACAGCATCTAACTGGAGAAGAAATTCCCCCTGCATTAGACATTTTTCATTCTCACCACCCACACCTCATTTCACCAGTAACAGCCCAAGTATCACATTTTTTCCTACCAGCAAAAATAAAAGGATCTGGATTAATTTGGGTCCTTCTACTTATTTGGAGAACCCCTTGGTTTTGCCTCATTCTGGAGTTTTCCTCCTTCTTACAACTTTCATCTACTTTTCTTCATGACATTTTAATATATTGGTTGATGACGAGTCATTCTACGCTACTCCTACTTTCTTTGCTGCTGTCCTTATACTTGCTTGTTACCACTTTGACCTCAGCCACAGTCATTTCTTCCTTCCTAGAATTAGGTTTGTCTCCTTCCTCTGACACACAAGTGGAACCAACCATAAAATCACCTAGCCTTGGGTCTTGTTTAGACTTTAAAATAACTAAGACTTTAGTAGGCTGTTTTGTTAATGATTTTTCTGGGCACTGAAATCCACCTCACATACATTGGCCATGACTTTTTCCCTCAGCTATGCTTTCCTTGTAGACTCCAGTGAACCTGCTCATATAGGGAAGCTCAACACACATGGAAGCACTCAGAAGAGCACGAGTGACTCAGAGTTATGAACTCAGTGACTCAGTTATGAACTTAGAACTCTGGGTTCTCTTGTCATTGCCTTACACTTTTTTCCCTGGATAGCATCTTCCCAATCACCACACGATTTTCATCCTCCTTTGCAGATTTCAAAACACGCCAGGGACCACTGTTGTCTGCAGTGGCACTTGTTGAAATTTCAATTCTTGTATAAAGGGTGTACAGATATGTTGGGTGTCTGAGTGTCCCCTGCAGCCAACACAGTTTGGGCAGAGATTCAGCTGGATGGGTGCAACAGGGCAGCTGTCACTTGCTGTGATCCATAGTGGTGGGAAGAAGCTAAATCTGTAGCTTTTCCAGTAAATGAGCTGTCTTCTTTGCCAGGCAACCTCCTCCTGGCCACCGTGCCTCCTTCACCTTTGGATCCTCCACTTTGCCAATGCCCACTAGCTAGAGGGCTAGCTAGAATGGGATGGATTTAAAATCATGCCATTAAGACCTTATCCAAAGACTTCATCTGGGGAACTGACCTCCAGTCTTTCAGCCTCTGCAGCATTTCAGCTGTGATCAAGATGTAAAACTTGTTAGTTAGTGAAGCCTCACTTAACACTGTTTTAAAGGGTGCTCTCAGCCCAGTCTCCAGATTAGATTTGGTCTTCCTCCAAACAGCAAAGCTGACAGAGCAGAGGACCATCTAAGGAGCACCCAGAACTCAAACATGTCTGGTGACCTAGTAAAGCTTTGAATGTGTTAATAAGCCCTTGAGTAACTGGGGCAAACTAGAGATAGGAGAGAAACAGGAGAGAAGTACATGCTGCAGCATCCCACAATGTAGACTTAAACCAAATGTCAGTCCTTGAGAGAATCTTTCCCTATGACATGCAATTTTTAAAATTACTGTCATCTTGATGCCTTCCCAATGATCCAGTATTGTTCAAAAGGAGCACTAAGGGTCTTTGCTTTCCCTTACTCTCTTGTAACTGCAGTCTGCCACTCCTGAACTGCCAGGCTTGAGGCTTGACCTGCTGTACCATGGCTGGTTCTGCAGAGAAGCAGCTGTGGTTGATGAACCAAGCTGGGCTCCCCACACTCCCAGAGCCAGTGCAATCTCCAGGAATCATTTCCACCCAACCAGCCTCATCTCCATCTCCCAGAAAAGCACAAGTGCATTGCTAACCATGCCAGTCACTGTTCCAGAAAAGCCTTTCTAAATGGCACTGGAGGGCTTCCTCACAAACCCCCAAGGGCCAGCCTTAGACAACTGAATCTCCTCCCACAGCCTATGCTTTCCTTGTCCCAGCTTTCCCCACTAGTCCTGAGGAGTGAGGAGCAACTTGTGTAGGGGAGGGGTAAGTAGCCTACTTCACTATGGGGACCTCTGGAACATCTGTTGAGCACCTGCAATGGGTCCAAGGGGTCAGATGGCCACCTTGTCCCAAATGGCTTTCCTGTGAGAGACTTTCTGTATCGTCTTGGTGTCAAAAGTCAGAAATACAGTACTGAAAGGAACAAATCAGGACATCATTGTCCCCACTTTGATATGAGAGACCTGTTTAAAAAATAGAGTGTAAGGAGAACAATCAAGTTGTAAATTGCTGTAGTCCAGGAAACACCAGGACAATCATAAAGTGAATAATAAAAGACCAAGGGTCCCAAAATACACTGTATCACACATGAAGTGCACTGGCAGTGTCCTTGATCCCTGTGGAGGATGTGGCAGACAAAAATGTCCAACTGGCAGAATGCACACCACAACTCTACAGAGAAAGGGAAAATGAAATACTACATGTTCCTGTTATCATGGCCTGCCTGTGGGTGGAAAATGAAATGGGCAGAGGAGGGTAATGTCATGAAGTGACCAATTGTTCTAGGGCTGTCCTTACCTTTTGGGAGGTACTCTGCTCAACTCATTCATCTGGTCCTCCAAGGAATTCCATATTAACTCAGTTTGAAGGGATGCTCTGGCTTCCTACCTGTATGCATCCATCTCTGTGGATATAATCTGAAGTGTGCAGCTCTAGCACTTCAGGTTCATACAGAAGTATTCCCATACTTCACCAGTTACTCCAGAAGCTGTGAGCTGTCCCAGTACACGCTATACGGAAATGGTCAGAAAATAGCTTTTGTGAGTGTGTGCAGAATAACCTGAGTCATACTGATCAGGATATGGTGGAGTGCCACTTACCTTCATCAGGGAAGGAAGGGTGTGTGGCTAAAGATGCCTTTTCTCTGCCAACGCCACCTGCCCAGTATTCCAAACCCTTAACAAACAATGGCTAGCTAAGGAAAATCATGAGAAATCAAAAAAGGCCAAGACACATGTCTTTAAAAAGGAAGTAACAACCTGCTCTGGCAACTATTGATCTCATCTTCCTGGCACCAACACCTGCAAATGTGGTATCATCTGATGTTTTAAAACAAAAATTGAAATAATGTCTCTCAAGTGTCACCTTTGCAGCCCAGAAGAGATAGAGCAGGGCTGAAAATATTTTGGTGGAAGAGTTTTCTTCTGGGTTCAGATGCTCAGATTACACCGAAGGGCAGATAAAAGTGCAGAAAAAAAATCAATTCTGCAGGGAACAAGGCCCAAGTCCAACTCATTTCTGAGTCCAGTTCCCACGAGATTTGGAATCTTGTGCTTACAAACTCCCTTCTGGCCAGAAGTTTCACTGCTCTGGTAGGGAAGAGGCTGTTGCAAGGGGAGAAATCTCCTGGGTACCTGAAATATTCTCTGTGATCCTATGAGAAATTGAGTGATTTGATGGACACAGATATTGGGGGGAGCTGATGGATATCCTCATGTCTCAGTATTATGTTCCCGGCAAAAAAATCTGTGTCTCTTCCTTTGCCCATGACACTACATGTGCCCGACTGCACTGGCAAAGTTAGGGGATTAATCAGCTGCTGCAGCAAATCCCAGAGGTGTCCACACTGTGTTTAACACATATTTCCTAATCATCACCAGTGAAAAAGAGGGGAATCTCAGGGGGATGCTTGGGAGGGTTCATTAAAAGCTAATCATACCAATGTGAATAGAAAAAAATCAATAGCTGAGGGCAAAGCTGCAGTGCAGCTGTTAGAGCCTCTGAGGAGAGTGCCCTTTGTAACAGGGATGTTGCACAAGGCCCATGGCTGCTGTGGGCAAGGCAGTAGCTGCCACAAACACATAAGCTGTGCCTGGTGACACTTCAGATGCTGTCACATGCCCACTCCTCAGATACACATTAAAAAAAACAGCTCAAACCACTGAGGAATTAGGATACCCCTCGGTGGGACCCCATGGTTGAACACACAGAGGAAATCCAACCCATGCCAAGCTCCCACATTTTACAGAGTCTTCCCACAATCTTCCACACTTTTCTGCATGAGGTATGTATGTAAGGGATGGGAAGTACCTGGTTTTGCATGGCGTAAATTGCTTTTTCATTCCCTACAGCATCAGCCAAGAGATCTAGGATTTATTTAAGTCCTCTGTGGTTTTCATTACATATTGCTCTGACAGTCAATTATCCATCCCATGAAAGACTTTGTGGTGTTCTGAGAGAATTCCTGTAAATAGCATGTCACATCCATTATGCTCATAAGCATTTTTACCATAATTAAATTACTGTAATTAAACATACTATATGCACTTATATTTCTACTGTATCTTTCTCAGGTTACAATCATATCTATCCTGCCAGGAAAAATATGGAGGTAACTTGCTGCCTTACACAAAATTCCTCCTAGTACTGACGATCTCTTATATTTTATAGTATTATTTACTGAATTAGGTGTTTGAGGCCTGCCTAGATTAACCAGGTGGCAGGTGTTCTGTCCATGGCAGGGGGTTGGAGCTAAGATGGTTTCTAAGGTCCCTTCAACCCTAATCATTCTATGATTCTATAATTAGGTCCTTTTTATATTATTATAGCTTTTGGTGGCTAGATGGTGATAAGCTGGCCCACTTTAGAGAGGTCAGAGGGCCTTAGGTGTGACCAACTGATGTTCACTGTAGGGATGTGCACCAGGACCAGCATTCCATCGAGTCATGATCCCAAATGGAGATGTGAGCACACAGGCATATAATAATGTAGTGCTACAGTAATTAGTAGTGCTGATGATTGAGACCGAGTGACTTGACCTGTCAGAAATCAAGTTCTGTGAACTCTGAGAAGAACAAGGAAGCCCCTGCGTGGTGGCAAAGGAGCATGGTCAGGAAAAAAGTAGCCACCATAAAAATCATGGCCCAGGGAGCTTAATGTATTGACAAGAGAAAACTTAGCTCCCCTCTGGAACATGAAACTTTGAGTAATTAACTAAAGATCTAAAATGTCTGTACTAATACAATATGACATAAATAAGCACAAAACAATTTATTTCCCTGGACATTTCCCCAAGAAAACTGCATGATATTTTAAGCAACGGTTTGCACTTCAACTGCAGCACCACCTTGGCAGTGAATAAGCCATATATACCCACAGCTCTGCCAGCATGGCCACAGCACATGCCAGGTCCCAGCGACAGCCCTTGCTGTTATTCAGTGCAAGTTTAATTTATGTTATATTGTTCCTGCATCTGTTCTCCAGGTATTTAACAGAAGTGCATGTTCTTTTGCACTTGCTTGGCTGAGAGCAAAGACCTGTATTATTCCATCTCCATGCACATTGACAGTCAGCATTTAGGCAGTGAATTCCTGTTAACTGAGATAGAGGTTGTGCGTGTGAATCCCTCTGCAGCCTTGTGAAAGAGAGGAACAACCTGATGAGTGCCTGGGGCCTTCAAGATGTGATGGCAGAGTTAGGAGGGTGTGCTCTTCTCCCACCAATTCAGGAGAACCTGAAGAAGACAGCATCAGCTAACCCAATGAGAAATGAGCAGTGCACACAGCCGTGAGGATGCTGGAGGTGTAGCTCTTTTGAGGTTAATCACTGCCATTTCTGCTGTTGGGGTATGAGGGAGTACCACAAAAGATCCCTTTAAGATCAAGTGGATATATGAACAGGAAGGCAGGTATTTAAATTAAACGCCCTATTCCCAGTGTTACAATTTGTATACAGTATCACTTCTGTTTTTCATGTGCTGCTTAAGGGTTAAATAAGTTGAGGGCCCCATAAGAAGAGACAGCATTTGCTGTTTTTGATAGAGTGATCAAGGTTTTGTTGGTGTATCTCCAGAAGGCAATGACACACAGCCTCAAGCTGGTAATGTGCTAATGAAGGTACACAACAACAACGACAACGACAACAACAAAACAAAACAAAACAAAACAAAACAAAACAAAACAAAACAAAAAAAAAAAAACAACACCCCCAAACATAATCAAAGACTCTGGGACTACAGGGAAAGAAGTAAGGTTTCAGCAGTACTGTGCAGCACCAAATGCCTAGTCAGGAGAAATAAAGTACTAAGTACTTTTCTTAATAAGGAAGTAAAAAACCCCACAAAACCCATGGCCCCTTATCGTTGTGTGGCACTGAAGCATAAAAACTCAACCATTTTTGGTGCCTCCTCCCCACATGGAGATAGATAATCTTTAGACAATCACAGGATATCCCAGCTTAAAATAATAGAAAGAGAGGTGGAAACTGCATGAGGATTAGTGCAGACAATGAGAAACTGTGCTCTTAAGCAAAATCTTCAGGGTGTGTTTTGTTATTTTAGGTTCTTTTTGTGCTGTGTTCCATTATTTCTAAAGCAGCATTTTTAACTTTCTTAGCAGCCTTTTAACACATAAAGGGAACCTACAAGAAGACTGGAGAGGGACTTTTGATGAAGTGATAGGACATGTGGGAATTGCTTTAAGTTGAAAGAGAGTAGGTTTAGATTAGATATTAGGAAGAATTATTACTGAGAGGGTGGTAAGACACTGGAACAGGTTGCCCAGAGAAACTGTGAATGTCCCATCCCTTAAGTGTTCAAGGCCAAGCTGGATGGGGCTTTGAACAACCTAGTCTGGTGGAAGGTGTGCCTGCCCATGGTAGGGGGCCTGGAAATAAATTATTTTACAGTCCCATCCAGCCTAAACCATTCTGTCATTCTGTGATTATAACCTTGAATCTTGGCAATGTCTTTCCTCATTCCAGATGTGTCAGATCTCAAAAGCAGAGCTCTGCAATGCTCTGCCTGTAGCCCAGCTCCACATTGGGCTGCTGGCATCCCCCGTGCCCAGCTGCCCAGGTACCTGCTTAGGCTGGTTTGACAGCAAATACTCACAGGGCTTGAGTTAAGCATAAATGTCTTCCAAGGACTGTTAGTATCTGGCCAAGTTCCCTGGGTGAAGCCAAGTACTAGAAAACACATGTAATCCCTAAAGACTTTGTAAAGATGGTGTAATCTGAACAAAATAAATGCTTTGTGTCAGTAAAGGAAAGTCGTAATTTTTCTTAGAAAAGCAAGATTGGATTAGCTCTGGGGATGAGCATGGTACAGAGATGTAAACAGGTCAGACAGAGGTCTGAGTGTTTCTTTGGATGCCATCTGCTTAACAGGTGGTTTCTGCCCAGGCAAGGACTTGAATTTTTTCCTACAATCAGATTGCTGTTTTGGCTATAGGAGAAAAGAAACACTATTAAACACAAAGGGGATAGTCAAAGGCAGTGTCCCAAGTGAGTTTGCAGAGTATATTTGGGAAGAGCATATTTATACTAGTCCAGCAAAAAAATGTTGAGAAAAAATGCTGTTTGTAAACCAAATAAAGAAAAGCACATTTGCCTGGCCAGATGACCTGCAGCATGAGTTTGCAGCAGGGGTTGATCAGAAATGAAACTGGTGACAGTCCAGAGAATGACAATCTCTGGCAACCACACAAAGTCAAAAGTAGTGTCTGTTGTCCAGCTGGAGCTGGGAAACCTCTCTAGCATGCTGTGAAGTTGTGCTTCAGGCTATACCTTGAGACTCCCAAAACTGCCTAGGACATGAGGCAACCATGCCAGTGAGGCATAAAATCTAAATAGACCAAAGTGTATATTGCTTCATTAATCAATATCTCATGTAGTGGAAAGTTTTTGGATGAATGGTCTTGGAAACTTCAGTCTGCAGCTGATCTTGCAAGTGTTTTACAATTTCATTCAGGTTTTTTGGTTTGTGTTTCAAGTCTTTTGTTTGTTAACGAAACAAGAAGAGGCCTCCATGGAGGCTCTTACATCACTTGAAGGGGAAGAGTCAAAGAAAGAAGGAATGCACTTACGGAGCTGTGAAGGCCAGGCAGTAGAGGCAAATGGATTCACTTTAGGAGCATACCAGGATGAAGAGGAACAGCTCTAGAATTAGACATAAATTTAAAGACAAATCCATTGCTTGATGGATGTAGTAGTAAGGAAAGCACTGGAAACCAGTGAATTTAATGTGAGATGCCTGTGCTTGTAGGTAGTGGAGCCTGGAGTTTCCTGAAAGGTACCTGGGAAGTCACAGGGAAGAACACACAGGCAGTGAGGCATCAATTGATCTTGCAGCAGATAGAGCTGGAGAGGATGTTAATTGCAGTAGTCATGGTTTGCAGTCCCACAAATAAATATAAATCCGCATCAGTTTCCATTTATGCTCACATTACAGTTCCTACAGACTACAGCAGCTCAGGAAGACATGCACTTTGGTTTGGATGGCTTTGCTGTGGGGGAACAGCCTCTAGGATACAGCCATCCCTATCAGTGCAGAGACAGAGCCCTCAGGAAAAAAACTCTGAGGACATGGCTCCAAGGGTGGAGGAGTCTAGAAGACAAGGGAGAGCAATCCTAATTGGAATGCAAAACATCACTCTCTTGCAAACACGCATGAATTAAGCAAATTACTTCCCTCACACCTGTACGGTATCTTTTGTACTCTTGTAAAGCCAAATCTGTACATATAAGATGAGAAGTAAACAGAGTCCTGTTTGTCCAAGAAGTGAAATGGAAGGTGGGGAATGACTGGTAACATTTCACAACAAGAGTATAAATTTCACACAGCAGTTCTTACTGAGAGGAAGGGGAAAGCAAGTGGAGGTCTTAAAAGTTAAACTAGTGAGTAGTCCAGATTCCCACTGAAATAGCAACCTGCAGTAGCTGCAAATCCTAGTAAACTCAGACCCACAAGAACAATGGAGCAGGAAGGAAGTAACGGATGAAAGAGTAACACTGAACCACCTAAGGAGGCAGGCAGGGAGCTGCACGGGCCCCTGGAGTGAGTCAGGAGAAAGGAAAAGGAGTCTTGTTTATCTATGGATCACAGCCCTTTCACCGCTCCTCCTTGGAGTATGGCACTGGAAGCAATGGCAAAATCAGAACAGTCCACCTTTAAATTGTCAAAAATCACCTTTAAATATTTAAATATAGATATAGATTAGATAGAGATCTACAGACAGTAGAGCAGAACTCACCTCTTTGACTTTTTCTGCTGTGGGAATCTGAGGTACTGGGGTGGGTTTTCCTCCTTACCTCTACACCACTTTACATACCTGCAAGAACCTAATCCTGCTGCTGCTGCAGCCAAGTGCTGAGCACATGCAAACATTTATGGGTCCCAGACTGGACATACACTCATGTACCCATGAGTGTACCCAGACTAAACACAGCCTGTCTTACTGTGTGGAAGGTGAGTCCCCAGTGAGCACTGTGTCCCCCTAACACAGACAGTTGACTGCTTGTCTTAACCCAGGGATCTGAGTTAGATAGATGAACTATTCCCAGTGAAACTGGGAGTGTGTTTCCTAGCTGATTTGAAGAGAGCTGTTCTGTCACCAAACAGCATGATTTACTGTGATACCAGCAAATTAGACTACATTTTTATTTCCTTCTTCCAGTGATTTTTGTTTTGCTTAAGCCTGGAATAGTGACTTTCCGTAATGCAAAACTGTGTGTATGTCATGAATAAGCTAGCGACTAGAACCAAAGCTAAAGTGCAGTAAATCACACATTTTACTAAATAGAGATCCACAGAGAGCTTTTATCACTAAGAAAAATAATCCATCCACTGGAAAGGAAGTAAACAGTTACTTCAGTACTGTGAATTGCAGTGTTACCTTCCTCTAATGCTTTGCAACCAAGCTAATGCTGAGAAATAAAGAGAGTGCCTCTTATCACCAGTAATATGGCCTTAACCTTTGTTTCCAATACTGTTTTTGAAGGAATTGAACATTTGCAGAGTTAGGTATCACTGCAAGTTTGCTTTAGCTAAAACAAAAAAGTTTCCTTCTCCCATAGCCTCATTTAGCAAAATCTCCTTCTGGCTTTCATTGGACTTCTTTTGCTTGTGTCAGGATACCTGAATAATCATGGGCAGAGAGAGAAGAGCAGTGCTTTGTGGTGAAAATCCTCCCTCAATACATGCTAAACTCACTTACTCCTGGAATGAGAGTCAAAGTAGTGCCAGATGTGAGGAAACATCGGAGGACTTAGTATGTTAGATGAGCACGGATTTTGGGGGGAAAGGGTGATTTTTCTCAGTAGTAGAGAAGATATTTTGGATGTGTTTCCTCAAGGAAAGACTTCGCAAAGTCTTTGAGCATCCACGAGTTGACATCACCCCTTTTCAGTGTGTCACATACTGGTTTAATAAAACAAAAATAACTATGCTAAGAAAAGACTGTCCACGAGAAAGCTAAGGCTGCAATTTCTATATAAGGGTCTTAAACAAGTGGTGCAAATGCTTCATCACAGTCTCATACCTTCCAGTTTTAAAGGCAGTGACACCATTTATCACTTAGCACACGACAGGCCAGAACAACACTTGCTAATTGTCCCATCTACCACTTTGAGCCGACAGCATGTCTCCTCTAGAGACAGTTCCGATGCATACCCCTTGAGGACGGAGGCCTGAGTTTCATATCTTTATTGTTAAATTAAAATGCAATTGCCTGTAATGATAGGGAGAACTCAGAGCACTTTCCACGGAAATGGAGAAGCCCAGCTCTCCCTTCAGAAATTTATACAGCAAGAGAAGAGAGGCCTAGATCCAAAGCCAGTAAAATGAATGTGCTTTCCCCACTGCCTTTGGAGAGCTTTGCCAAAGCCACACTGCAGTGGTTCCAGCTTGCTCTACCTTTGAGTAGGGCTGACACACTGGGGCTGGCCCTACTAACAGAAAACTTTGACGCCAGGCTCATTATTGAGAGCTAACATTTACAGATGCAATAATAATCCAGTATGAAAAAGAAAAAAAAAAATCGCACAGGAAAAAAATAGCTGAAATCTGGGCTTCTATGCAAGTTTTTACACTTTTCTCTTAGAAGAAAAAAGAAAGAAGTCGTCCTACCTGGCTGTTCTGTGTCCTCTGTTCAACCCGGAGCTGTTTGTCAGGATGAAAAGGAGGGATTGTTTTCAGCACCACACAAAGAGCCGCAGCTTCTTTTAAGCTCCCTGGACGGTTCCCCCGCAGAGCGCGCCAAACTTCTCCCCAGCTGGGAGGTGAGGCTGGCGAGGGAACACCACGCTTTCCAGGATCTACACCCGTGCAGGGGCACGCTGAACGCGATCCAGGAGTTACAGGATGTCTCGGTGTGCTCCGTGTCCTCGATAAGGACGGCGAGGGGAAAGGCAAAGTTCCCGAGGCTGTGGGTGGAACGTGGCACCGTGTAGCACTAAGTAAATAAAAACCAAGTGATCGTTGGACTCGGGTGTGACATCAGGTATTACAAAGGTTTCTATACCATAGGCGGGACTCTGCCTTTCGTCTGAGAGAAATGCAGCCTAAAAAACCCGGTGGTGCACCCTGCTCGCAGCTAAAGCAACAGCGAGACCTTGAGCGCAACTTTTGGCAGTGAGCGGATTTGTCTCCTTGGACAGCACTCAGATGGAGAATTTCAATCACAAAATTTATTCTTTTTTACAGGTCAGACGTTTCACTGCCTCCCATAACTACGTATAAAAGGCATGCAACTTCTGTGGGATAGTTGCTTGTTTGGGGAATTTATGGTACCAAGTACAAGAGGATCTTTATTCATGTTTCTGGATTCCATGGTTATGAGAAAAAACCACATAGGTTCAGCTTTTGACACAGTTTTTGTTTCAATGTCCTCTTCAGACTAAATAAAACGTGTTCAATCATAAATCTGAGATAGAGAAGAGACATGACTAATCTAAAAAAGCCACCTATGTACAACGGTGATAAGACGCAATATGAAAACTTGAGATTAAATTAAATTGTCTAAGTAATGACATTTATCTGCAACACCAGTACTGCATGCTTTCCTACAGTTTGATAATGCAAACTTCCAGTGCTAATTCACAAGCTTTGATTTGCTCCTTTAAGGTCTTTTTGCCACCTACTTTTAGGTTTAATGACACCTTCTCCCTGAAAAATTCCAAATTAGTGTCAGGTTTAAAGAGATAAAGATTTTTTTCAAAGAAACTTTTTTTTTTTTAACATTCTTTGCAATATGCTAAATTATTGAAGCAGGAGCCTTTCTAAAAGGTAATTCACACCTCCTTAACCACCTTATCTGTTTGGGGGTTTTTTGTTCTGTCTGTTCTTGGTTAATGAAAAGAGATTCATCAGTACCACTGTTCCCTGCAGCCTTTTTCAAACTAAATCTATTCTTTGGTTTTCAGTGCAGCAAATGGGATTGCAAACATAGCAGTGAAAGCTTACAATTTTATTTAAAGATCTCCCAGTAGATAATGGGCCATGGTTATGACTAATAGGGTCATGTGGACACGACCTAAAGAAGGAAGGATAACAGCCTGAGCAACACTGAAATGAGACTCAAATCTCCTCTCACATCTGTGACAGATCCTGGGCGAGTCAATAAATGCTGCTGTGCTTCTCTTCCTTATTCATAAAAGGGAATAATAGTTCTTCATCAAGATACCAAGTAGGAGACATTGGCAACTACAAGGTGTTCAGAGACACACCAGTGACGCCTCAGAACACGAGAATTTCTAAGTCTCTTTCATGTAACAAAGGCAGAGGCTGTCCCAAAGTCCTGTTAAACACATTTATTCCCCCCCCAACCCGAAATTATCACATTTTTGTGGGCCACAAATAAAAAATAAATAAGCTCCTTTTCTGTTTACTTTCCAGTTCTTGTATTGGTTCATGATACCATTATTGAAACAGAAGGTCTTACAGGCAAAAGGTGCCACAGAGTGCAGCAGAAATATTACAGCCTCTCCTGTTAGTGTTTTGCCTCCAAGCACTACAGTTATGAGTCAGTGAGCTGATAGGAAGACTTTTACGGAGCATTCAGAATTAGTCTTGGAGGATACATGAAATTACAATTCTTTCCTGTCTTGGCTGTGTTGGTCACTAAAGTAAAAATAACTTCAAATTAACAATGGTTAACGATTTGGAGCTGAGAGCGCAGCTTTGGATTAAAGTTTTTATAGCGTGAGAACTCCCTTCATTTGGAGTTAAAAAGCTTCTGTTTAAGAATGATGCAATTTTTAAGGGAAAAAGAAAGACATGCTGGTGCCTGATAAAAAGCCGTGTTGCAAGAACTGCTTACAAGATCTGCTCTTCCCGTAATGGCCCTCAGCACTTTTCCAGAAGATTTCTTCCAGAGGAGTTCTTTCAAAAGTTGTTGTTTCCTTTGCAAAATACAACGTTTTGGGAGCATTTCCCCTTTCTCCCATCTTGTGGACTGTGGGTCACGCCAAATAACCTCTTTTCCTCATGCTCTGTGAATTCAGTGTGTATTTGTTCAGAGCTACTGAGGGAGTTTCTTCACCCTCAGTTTCTGACTTAAAAATATCCTGCTGTGCCGTGGCTTCCTCCTGTAGCTGTCATGTGCTGGGAAAAAGGCATAGCAATGGACAGACATCTTGTGATTTCTTATGGACTCATCCTGCCAGCGATAAGCACACCAGACATCCTGGAATAAGAAAATTTAGAATGACACTGTGACAGTGAGTTACATCTTAGTTAGCCAGAAGTTTTGTGACTCTTTAAAAACTGTGTAGTGAACTATGTTTAATTAGTTAAGGAATGTTTGACTGTGATTTTAGCTACTTTTGTTTTAAATCTGTGTTGGCTGAATATCAGTAGAAAATCCTGAGAAATTACCTCACTTCACCTGCAGAAAGGAACTGCATGGATCCATACCCCTTAGAGAACATAATCAATAGCTGAAGAAAATTATTCAGTAAAGAATTGTTTAATGGTTATCATAAAACTAGAGATTAATTAATTAGATGTCCTAGAATAAGAAAGATATCTTGAGAAAGTTAGGGAGTCAAAGGCCTACACACCCCAGAAAACTTGATTAATACATTGCAGATGCAGTAAAGGGCTTGTACACCTTAATCAATGGTAATGGTCTATCCAGGACAGCAAATTTAATAAAGCACTGTTTAGGTGGATAAAACTTTGGTTATTCATTAAACAAAGATAGATGAGATATTGTGGTAGTAATTAAAAGAAACAAAACACCTATACCATGATGCAATAAATTGGGCAGATTTTTGAGAGTGTCTCTAAAAAATTCTTGGATGTTACAGTGTATATAAATGCCTGAAAATTGTTTTTTCTTTAAACATAGCTAAAGCAAATATATTCCCAATATGTTCCAAATTTTGACTCAAAATTTTTATTAGGAATGTTTGTCCAACAGCTTTTTGCTCTTCTATTTAAAACTTCTTTGTTTCAACTGATAGATGAAGCAGCAGGTATTTAGGTTTGGCCCTTCTGCATATCCAAAAAGAAGGATAAAATCTAATGTAAGAACAGGTCCTGAAACACAGATGCATTCATCAGCCACATGATTTCATTTATTTTGAACAAGGACTAACTGTACTTATTTCTCTAGGTCTTGTCATGCAGGCCACAAAGACCATACAGGTCATCAGATATACATAACTGAGTCTCTAAGAACGTATATTGGTTGGGTGTGCAGAGAAATGGACACTTTGATTTACTGACACAAAAGCTCAGACAGGTTTGGCACACAACTTCCTGCAAACCTCAAAAGAGAGGTTCCTACAAACCATCAGGCCGGGTGCATGGGACATCCACTTTTGCACAAAATCCACCCTGAGAAGCTTCTCTTTGCCCCCATCATCAGACTGATTTGGGGGGGGAAAAAAAGTACATTTTAATTGGATTGTTTTCCTTACTGTATTCCCCTTAAACACCAGGAAATTATCTCACAGGAATTAAGGCGTGTTGCCCTAGGAAGGTGGCATGGCTGACAGCCCAACTGAGGTGCCTTTACACCAATGCGCACAGCCTGGGCAACCAACAGGAGGAGGTGGAAGCCACTGTGGCGTTGGAAAACTTGACCTTGTTGCCATTACTGAAACTTGGTGGGACAGTCCCATGACTGGAGTGTGACTATGGATGGCTGTTCAGAAAGGACAGGGCAGGAAAGAGAGGCAGGGGGGTTGCCCTCTGCATCAAGAGGTGGATTGAGCTTGAAGAGCTGCCTTTGAAGAACATTCACGAGCAAGCCGAAAGCCTGTGGGTAAGAATCAGAGAATAAGGAAACAAAGGGAACCTTGTGGCTGGTGTTTACTACAGGCCCCTGATCAAGGGTTAGCCTGTTGCTGAAGCCTTCTCGCTCCAGCTACAGGAGGCATCACACTCGTAGGCTTTTGTCCTGCTGGGGGACTTCAACCTCCCCAGCATCTGCTGGGAAAGCAGCACAGGGAGCTGTAGACAAGCCAGGAGACTTCTTGAGGCAGGTAATAGACAGCCCTACCAGAGGGGTTGTGATACTGGATCTGTTGGTCACCAGCACAAGCAAGATAATCGGGGACATCAAGACTAGAGACAGTCTGGGCTGCAGCGACCATGCACTGACGGAGTTTTAGTCCAGAGGGTTGTGGTCAGGTAAAGTTAGATTCCTGAACTTTAGGAAAGCAGAGTTCCAGCTCTTCAGGGAGATCCCCTGGGACAGTGCCCACAGGGACAAGGGATTGGAACAGAGCTGTCAGATCTTTAAAGACATCTCCCATAAAGCACAAGAGCCAGCAATTGCCAGGAGCACAAAGTCCAGCAAGGAAGGCAAGAGACTAGCATGGCTGAGTAGGACAGTGCTAATCAAACTAAAGGGAAAGCAAATGCACAGGCAGTAGAAGCAAGGGCAGGTGAGCTGGGAAGAGTATGGAGACAAAGTACAGTTTTGTGGGGATGGGGTAAGGAAGGCCAAGGCAAAGCTGGAACTGAACGTGTCAAGGCACACAAAGAATAGCAGGAAGGGCTTCTACAGGTATGTTAACCAGAAAAGGAAGATCAAAGAACATGCAACTCCCCTGATGTTCCATATCCCCCCTTGACCTGGACAAGCTTGAAGAGTGGGTCCCTGGGAACATCCTAAAGTTCAAGACCAAGTGCTGGTGCTTCACCTGGGTCAGGACAACTCCTGCTATCAGCACAGGCTGGGCATGAACAGATTGAGAGCAGCCCTGCCCAGAAGGACTTGGGGGGGCTGGTGGNCATATAGAATAAGGAACCTGATTTATTGGAAAACGCTTGCTTACGATATATAGTTAGTGCATACTTGCAAAAAAAATAAGGAACTGATGAAGACAAGGAGAGGTCAGTCTCCTAAGGACCACCAGATGAAGTCCCAAGATGTCAGTAAGAATCAAACCTGCACAGGCACACTGGAACATGCCAAGTCAGGAAAAATAAGATCAATAAAAAACCTAGCTGGAGCTGTATTTGGTGTGAGTGTTGGTTGGAGCGGTGACTCCCTGCGCACCCAGCTTTGGTCTGATCACCCAATGCTGCTTGTTTGCTTGTCTTCTATTGCGAACCTACAAGAAAACTTTGATTGACATCTATTTTGCCTGAATTAGCCTAAATTATTTATACAGGTCCCAACACAGGAAGGACAGGGACCTGCTGGAGACAGTCCAGAGGAGGGCACAGAATGTGATCAGAGGGGTGGAGAATCTCTCCTATGAGGAAAGGCTGAGAGAGTGGGGGCTGTTCAGCCTGGAGAAGAAAAGGCCTCAGGGTGACCTAAGTGTGGTCTTCCAGTCCCTGAAGGGAGCCAAGAAGAAAGATGGAGAGACTTTTAACAAGGGCATGCAGTAAAAAGGGGGAGAAGGGGGAATGGCTTCAAACTGAAAGAGTAGGCCGAGATTAGATATCAAGAAGGAATTCCTTACTGTGAGGGTGGTGAGGCACTGGCAGAGGTTGCCCAGAGAAGGTGATTTTGCCCTATCCCTGCACGTGCTCAAGGCGAGGCTGGATGGGGCTCTGAGCAACTTGGTCTGGTGGAAGGTGTCCCTTCCCATGGCAGGGGAATTGGAACAGGATGATCTTTAAAATCCCTTCCAACCCAAAGCTTTCTATGAGTCTATGATCTGGCATTAAAGCAATGTCTGCACAATATAGTTGCAAGTGGTGAGGTCTGGTTTTGTCTACTTGAAGTTACTGCCAGACAAATCAAACACAAAGGCTTTCACATTTTCTTTCCTTTTTTTTTTTTTTTAATACAACTTTTCAGCCACTGAATTCAAAACAGGGTCTCACAAAGGCTTGCACTGTCACAATCCACATCAGATGAACTGTGGTGCTGGGATTAGGCAAAGGATAACTCCTTAAACCAGCATTATGACTGAAACCAGTGTCTCATGGGGGTGTGCCTTCACACATGGCAGAAATAACAGAAATAGCAGTCTCCCAGTGGTGCCTGCGACATGGACCAGAGAGTGGATGTTAATGAAATGAAGGAAGAACAAAATATCTGCTGTTGAATATTCAGCCTGGCCATTTGCTGAGAACCCTATTTTATGAAGAATATTTGCAATAAGGCAGCATTAACTTGCCTTCAAAGACATGACTTAAATCTCTGGAGGGAACTCCCATGTATATTCAGGACAGCTACCCAAACCCACTTGCAGAATTTAGAAGTCTCCTACTGAGAAATATGCCAGCAGATGCTTCCTGACATTTAATGCTAAACATGTTATAATGGGGCTATAAACAGTCTTTCACTCTGAAACATATGAAGGAATAGCATAAGACCCCAGGGAGGGATAGCTCTGTAGAAATGGGTTTGTTGTTCCTGATTAGGATTCAGACAGCTCTCCCTGGTGTTGTTAGTACTGGTTTGATTTGTTCTAAGGCATGTCAGATGTTTGTTGCACAAACAGACTCCCTGATGCTTTCATCATGATGGAAAATTAAAAATAAGAGGTGTTAAGTAAAGAAAGGATGCCACAATCTGAGTCTAAAAGCAGCACACGGTCATGTAGTCACTACAACCCACTGCTGTCATAAGAATTCCTGACCAAGGTTTCCATTTTAACTTTTGCTATAGTGTGGTTGTCACCTTCCAGTGAATTTCCAGAAGATTCATGTTCCTACTTCCCTTTGGCTGCTGTAAAAAGTCTCAATTTCCCAGCAGGTTATGAGAATACCAGTGGCGTAATCTTCAAAGCAACAATTTCTAAGGCTTCCAGAAAAACTGAGATTTTTCAATCATGGCTGAATACCTGAAGACAAACCTTTTGGCTCTCTGACCAGCAGTTAAATGTAGAGAACATTACAAGAAAAGGACATTAAAAGTCATGAGAGGCATCTAAATAGCAGCTAGACAACAGTAACAGAATAAAATCTGGCCCAAATGAAGGTGAAACTCAACCTCAGATAGGGTCAACAATGTGTTCAGGGCTCATTTTGTTAGAAGTAGGTCAAGTCTTGTGCAAGGTTTTTGCTCAGGTTCATCTCACTTTTTCTGGGATTGAAATTAACATCACTAACATGATCCGCAATTAACATCATCAATGTGGTTCATAGGTAACATCATTAATGTGACAGGACTTTGAATTTACAACAGGATCATAAATTAGAATTTGACCTTACACACCTAACTGTGCAAACAAGCAGAAGATTACAACACGTGTTGAACTTGAAATTGTTTAACACACATGAGCTTCTACAATGAAAACATTTAAAATATTATTGCAAGTGATTGCTGACATATGTGTGTCTGGCATAATCTACCCTGAAGAGTTCCTGGTCAGGGAACTCTAAAACAACAAAATACTTTTATTTAATATACCCCATATCCAATCACAACAGCGTTCATTAAGAACAACATAGTGCATAGAGTTTTAATGCCCACAGAAGCAGACTCAGACACACTAATACCCATGCTGGCAGAGGAGAAATTTTGGTGAAGAACTTCCAGAAGCGTAATGGCTGACATGTTTATAATAAAACATTAAAGCTAAAACACACCCTTCAGAAGGACAGGCAAATCAGAGTACATACGACTCAGTTTCCCCTTGTGGAACAACTTACTAAGGGCCATTTTCTGCCCCAGCTGAAGTCAGAAATGAAGCTAACATACTATGTGCTAACCAAGGATTAGCCCAACGTTTTGTATTTTCCAGGCCAGGTGGCTCTTTCCAACCTGCAGTATTAATCAGTCAGTGCTGAGGGCCCTCAGTGAAACTGACCTGCAGCATCCACCAGATGAGAATACATCCCACTGCTCAAAATTTGCCAAATTTGCTTTACTGAAAACCTTATATAGATTTCGGCTTTTCATTATTTGATGTGTCCCAAGAGGTGCTTGAAGATGCCAAGACTCTGGAATAGGCTTGGGGAGGAAAAACTAGGCAGGAATTATATTTTTCTAAGACTTCTCACATATCCCCATGTACTGAGCATATGAAGAGCTTTCCATCTCTTCCCAGGACAATTTGAGCTAAGGCAATATCACAGACATACCTAAAGGCTTCTGTTTAACCCAGCAATACTATTTAGGCTTTTAAAAAAGGCATCTGACAAATAAGAACAAGAAAAATAATATCAACAGTGATAACACCAAAGAGTTTAAACTGTCAGGGGAGTAAGTTAAACAATAATGTTACCTTGTTAGCATCCTTTCCCCTTTTCCCTACATGTTCCTGGAGTGCCTGCGTATGTTCCTTGCATGCTGGGAATGTCAAATGTTGAAAGATGCAAATTCAAAACCGCTATGAAATCGTCTCTGATATCCCCCAGCTGAAGAAATAAACTTTTGGTTTAGGTTTGCAAAATCATCAAACTTCCTGCTCTCTCCCATCTCCTCTCAAGAAAAGATTAATGCTCACTATAATAGGTGCCCTACTTACCTAAGGCTTTGATCTCTCTCAACTCTCTGCTCGCAGATTTCTGAAGGAGCCCCAGCGTACGTGAATTTACAACGCAGCGAGCTGCCGTGCTTTCCAAGAGGGCTGGTTTCAGCACCGCGTCTGCAAGACTTCAAAGGAGAGGGGAAAGTTATTTTTCTACTTATTGCTCCAATTTCCCTCTCCACTGCCTCTGGACACTGTCAGTCCTAGGAGATCATAGAATGGCTTGGGTTGGATGTGACGTTTTTCAGGACAGGCTCTACACTGAACTTCAGTGAACCATATCCAAGGAGAAATACACTTGTGAGATGCTTTGGGGTATTTTTTTATTTCCTTGCAGGAGTCAGAGTGTGAAATACTACCACTTAATATACTGCCCTTTGCTTCAGATGCATAAACAGACATTTATGTGTTATCTTTCACTTTGAAACAGCTACTTGAGCCAGTAGGCAAGCCCGTGACTAAGCCAGCACTCTCCTGAAATCTCATGGGAAAGGTGCTGAAACCTTGGCAAAGAATGGACAATATTTTGAGAGCTTGGGGTCCTGCCCCTACATTTAACTGCAGTGACCAGTTCACAAAAATTATGTCAATTGGTCTCCTGGGAGCCTTTCCAGGTCTCCAGGCATAAATCATGGCTGCATACCAGATTCTGCACTGTTGGGTATTCCCCTTACCTGTAATCTCTCACCACCCTGAGAAAACATGGATGGTTCACGCCTGGAAGTGTTCAAGGCCAGGCTGGACGGAGCTCTGAGCAACCTGGTCTAGCAGAAGGTGTCCCTGCCCATGGCAGGGGGTTGGAACAAGATGATCTTTAAGACCCCTTCCAACCCAAACCAGCCTGTGATTCTGTGATGACAGAGCTGCCCTTCCAGTTGTGCCTTCAGTTCTGGTGGTTGATTTCATGCCAAGCATTCACCACAGGGATGCATGCTATGATTGCACAGCCTTTGGCACCACGGCAGGCTGTCATGAAGAGCCAGAAAAGTAGGCCTGCCCGAGATCGTGAAAAAGAACCAAAGTTTGTGTTATTCTTCTGTTAAAATAGCAGTTAATGCTATTTTAACAATTACTACATATATAGCAATGCTCTATCATTTTATTTAAAGCATTTTTTTTCCTAGACAATCATGATTTCTCATGATTTTCATCATGTCTCATGAGCCTTTGTTCCAAGTTTTTTATCAATGAACTCATTGTGTTACACTGGAGCAATACCCCTGCCAGACCCGGGTCCAAAGAAAAGCAATACAATTAACCTGGCAGGGAGAAGCCTGTGGCTGGCTGGAGTGGCAGTGGGCCAGCAAAACCACAGCACTTGCAGGATCTCATCCCTGTGTGTCTGCACAATCCTGGACTATGCAGCACCAGCCTGCCCAGGGTAGGATCCTAGCGAGGCAGGACCTTAAGCAGTGATGAAGGATGTGTTAGTCTTGGCTGAAGGCCCATGAGCAGACCAGGACTCAGGCATGCTGGAGCAGCAGGTATGTGGGAATTCTGCTGATGCTGCTGTGCTGTAAAGAAAACGAGGTTTGCTTTCCTGACATTGGACAAGAAAATGTCAACCTCACCAAATACCCAGTGTCAGTATTTCTAGTTCTGCAAAGTGGTCCATTACCTAATTGCAAAACACCTGTTCCATGGAAATTACAAACCTGGGAGGCTATAGGGCCCCAAAGGCTTCCCAGAGACCTGTGTAGTCTGGGTAAGAAATCCACCCAAATCAACTCTGTTCTTCTAAAGTGACAAGTTATGAAAGAAATGAAAGCAAAATCTCTGCTGGAGGAAGTTTTGCTTCCCAGATATGTAGACCAGTGACTTTTTTTGGTTTGGTTTTTTTTTTTTTTTTTTTTGGAACTCTTGGGAAAAAAGGGGAAATGAAAGAATTTCTGCGTAGGTTTCCTATTCTGCAGAACTCTCTAGTCAGATCAGATGCTCTGAGGAGCAGGCTGGGTGTAGATGAGAATGTGGTAAGAACCCAAACCACTAATTGACAAAAACAGCTCAGTCCTCAGAGGGCTGACTTGCTCATTATGGTCAGCGGGATTGAGAGGCCTCCCACAGACAAAGCCTTTTCATGGGGAAAGCTTTACCTGGGAGAGAGATGTCGAAGGAGCTTGGAAAGTTACTTGCAGACAAACTGTGTGGAAACCCCCTGCATCTCCAGTCAGCATGACCTGAAAGAATACTTCTGCTTGATCCAAAATCCATTAACCAGCACAACCCTGGGAATTTCAGTGAGATGCCTGGTCCTGGTTCCAGCTGGGATCAGATGGAGGGAGCATGGCCAAGACATTGTGGAATTTGATACCTCCTCATGTCATTGCCGAGGTGGGGAAAAGGGACACTCACTTCCAGGAAGAAGGATGTTCCTTTCCAGTCGGGGGGAAAGTCTGGGGTAGTGGGTTGGTGTTTTGCTCCGGGCTTTCCATGTAAATTGTTTCTTTGTCCCATCCCTTTTGTTATTATTGTCACTGTTACTGTTCATTTTCTTATCTCATTGCTGCTTCCAGAAAATTGTCACCTCTTTGTGTTTTGTGTTTTCTGGAGGGGGAGTGGAAGTGAGCGGGAGTGTGGTTTTTGTGGGGTTTTGGTGTTTTTTGTTTGTTTTCTTTTTTTTTTTAGCGGGACTTCTAAATTGTGCAGTTCCATTCCTAACCCATGACATGCAGCAACCAAACACTTGAGAAAAGGGAAGCTTTCAGCCCATAAACCACAGAGGAGTATGTTAGATCAGTCTCTGGTGCTTCACAGGAAAGACAGGAGAAGGAAACTTGTATTTAGCTTTAGCTTATTTCTAACCAGTGTTCCGTGAGATGGAGAGGGGTGGGATACTACCTTATCCTTCCACGAGGCTTCTGAAAAACCAAAATATATGGCCTGGCAGGGGTGTGTTATCTCATGGCATTTCTTTCTTCTTTGTTCTGAGCTGATTGAACCATGTGGGTTCATTTCAGCAACTAATTCTGCTCTGGTAAACCTGCAGGTAGACAACACTGGTTAAACTCCCCCACTTATTTGCTCTGAACACCCGATCTTCTGTCACAAATGTGTAATAAAGAAAGAAGCTGTGTCTGGAAGTCTCAAACCAAGTCAAAGAGTATTAGAAAACTAAAAACTCCCAAACCATTAACCAACAAGGCAAAACACCAACAGCTGATCTCAATTTCTTAGAGTTTTAGCAGCAAGATAAAAAATATTTTTCTGGTAGAGTTGATGAATGTGTCCAAAGCCACTGAGTTCAATACAGAGTTCACTGCTGGTGCACTATGGCCTGGGCAGTGCAATAGATGAGGCGAAATGATCTGCTGGTCCTTCCCTGGCTCTAATTCTATGGATGTTACACAGAGAATCATAGGATCACAGAATGGTTTGGGTTGGAAGGGCCCTTAAAGACCATCTCGTTCCAGCTCCCAAGCTCTGGGCAGGGATGCCAGGCCCTGAACATCTCCAGGTGCAGGGTTTGGTTTATGATTATAAAAGTGTTGAAGGCTTATGTTCACCAGAAGGCCCCATGGGCAAAGGGTGCACGGGTGGAAGTCGGCTGAGGGGTGAGAGGCAGTTAGGAGGGAGGAGAGTCAGCTGAGTGACAGCTGGAAGTGAGATTGTGATTGGCTGAAGGGACGTGTGGGCAGTGTTGGACAGAAAGGTGATTGGATAGTGGGACGTGTGGACAGCATGTGGGCAGAAAGGTGATTGGATGATGGGATGCGTGGACAGCGTGTGGACAGAAAGGTGATTGGATGGTGGGACGCGTGGACAGTTAGGCTAGCCAATGGGCAAATGGATGCATTCTTTCTGTACAGTTCTGTTGAGTCTCAGTTTGGTTTCAGTTAGGACAGGTAGAGATAAAATGTATATAAAGGCTGCAGTTTCTACAATAGGGGATCTCCTCTGGATGCATAAGGGGGTCTGTATTGCGTTGTTCTCCATTGCTACGTCCGGGGATAGGACATCCTGCAGTCATCCTTGCCTTGGCGAAGGTAAGGAAAGTCTGCAGTGAGCTGAGCAGATGGTGGGGCGGTAAACGACGAGAGAAGTGGTGGGCTCTTCTATCACAGAAGTTGATGGCCTTTATTAAAACTCATGCTAGCAATGCTTTCTGCCAAGTCCCACTACTCTGTCAGTGTTCTCAAACCACATTACATGACTCAGATGAAACCCACAGCATGGACAAAATTGGCTGCAGCATCATTAGCTCTGGCTTTACTGATGCTTGTTATGGTGGCGCGCTGTAGAACAGATGTGAGCTCTTACCAAGGGTGAGCGGTTTCTGCTTTGGCACCAGGATGGCACCAGACAGGCACTGGAGACTGAGATAGATCAGTGTCAAGAGGCAAAACACGTTTCTATATTTCCCATTTCATCATCCCACACCATGCAGGGAAAACTAAAGGTGGATATCCCCAAGCCACGTTACCTTCTTCTTCCTATTTCCCTTTGGTGCAAGCCTCATGCTTATTAGGTGAAAATTATGACATTTTTTGAAATGATCAATTGCTACAGTTAGTCCAAATGGCACAGAAGAATCCTGCAGACTTTTTTGATGTCAAAATCAGAAGATTGAACACTGGTACAACTCGCCTTGGCTATCTGGACAAGAAAAAATGTTGTGACATACAAGATAAAGCCAGTAAATAACTAGTCAAGGGTGGAGAGGAAGAAGACTTCCCAGGCAAAACGTATCAGTTTCCATATTGTTTATTGCTATTTTTAATGGAAAAGCATTAGTTGCCATCACTAGAACTATGAAATTTAAGGGTTGTATATTACTTAAAGAGGCATCTTTTGATTGTGATGGGGACCAAATTGGACTATGGAGGGGTGATCACCAAGTGCCATCATGCCAATTATCAGATGGTTTCTGGGAAGTGTAGCTTGTACCTGCTGGTTTATGGGAATCTGTGCTTTTGCTGGCACAGAAATGTAGGAACCATTTGAACATATGAGGTTGTGAGTTGACCCAGTGGGAGAGGTTTGGTTTGTTATTGTGGGGTTGACACACTCCCTTTGTGAAGAGTGCTGCCTCCAAAAAAAAGTCACTGGAGCTACAAATCTGTGAAGCAAAACTTCCTCTGACAGAGTTTTTGCTTTCATTTCTTTCATAACTTGTCGCTTTCAGATTTGATGGTGTGCAGCAGTCACTCAGTGACTGAAGCCTTCACAACCTCCTTCATTTGGGGAATAATGTCAGGAGTTTAGTTAATTTGGGCTCCATCTGTCAGAATAAGATATTGTTTTTCCTGCTTCTAGTGTCTAGGCTGGAGTACCAGCTTCCCTCTGGAGAAAAATGTGCAGGGGTGGCTCTGCAGTGCTCTCAGGTGTTGTCAGGAAAGGGTGGCTGGCAGGAATCAGCTGTAGTACAGCGGCTCCATATCCAGCACTGGCCACGGTCTCCCACTTCTGCTTATGGCTGTTTTGCTACTTCCAATGGGGAGAAGAAGGGCAAGGAGGAAAATGCCCCAAAAACTTCACATCTATAGCATGTAGGGGACTGAGGGTATTTGTAAAAGACTGCATGGGTTCGTTGGAAAATATTTTAAAACTGAGCAAGAAACTTTCCTGAAACACAGAGCGTATTTATGTCTTCAAACTACACACACACAAATATACACACAGGGGAATAAGTTATTGCTGCTGCCAAGCTTTGAGAGAAAACCTTGGTTTCTATTGTGTTTTTATTGCATCTGTGATGGTCATCCTCAGAAACTTCCTCTTTGATGAAACTGATGACCTAGGCATGACTCCAGGCACATGAAAATAATTCCAAATAAGGACCTGCAGCCTGACAAGCTGCTGTGCTTCAGAGAAGGATAAACTGTCCATGTTTATCAGCAACTTGAATTAAAGGAGGCTTTTTGACTTCATCACATCTTCCAGCTGCCAAAGCGTATACCTCTCTGCACCTCTAACTGTGATTAGGAAGGAGGCAAACCACTGTAAATTGTATTTTCTGCTTCTCGACAGCCAAGGCTTATGTTCCTTAGTTTGCTTAACACCAGAGGGTAATGAGGGAGCCTTGAGAAAGAGCATCTCAAGGGCAGAGGACGGGGGGGGGAAGAGAAAAAAAGATTCCCCACAGGCAGTGAGATTCTTTTTTACAGAATTCACTTAATTCAGATCCTCTTCCCCGTAGGTTCATCTACAGGGTTGGTGTTCTCATTTTATCTGAATTATGGAAAATAGATGAAAATCCTTTTGGCTGACAGTTGTCATTACAGGAAAACAGCATCTCAGCAACAGGTGAATAGCTTCTATTAATCATGGCACTACCAGATGTGACAGCTGACAGGTTTTGTCACTACACAGTCACAGAGATGATAAAAGGAGGTGTTATTCTGGGTTTAGTTCCAATAAGAAGCAAAAATACTAGAAAGAGTAACTTATAACAGCACTATTATCCAGTGAATAGTTACCTGCAGTTTATATGTAAGGATAAATAAAGGGGTTTTGATTCCTGAAACAACAACAAAAGACTTCACAAAACAAAATCAAGTCAAGATAAGTAAGATCAGGTTAAAGTTCATCTGAGTTAATCTTGACAAGGATACAGAGGAAAATATAAAGGTTCTTTGAGGCACATAGATAGAGAGTACTGAGCACTATATACTTTGTCATGGCAGAACTTGAGGCTAATGCCTTTGACTCAAAGTGAAACAACTACTGGACTGGAAGAAGTCTTTGACACAGTTTGTGATGAGTACTGCAGGCCCATGGACATTGTGAGTGCTTGGAGGTCCAGATTTTTTGTGGTATTCATTGAACTTTCAATATGCTTATATTTTTTGTCATACACTGGTTTATATTGTTCTGAAATAACCAGTGTTACACTTCCAGACTTCTCCTTGTCACCTGTAGGCTGCCAAAAATCATCACTCTTCTTTCTGAGTGCACAACAACTTTGATTCACAGTGTCTTTTAAAATGCACAAAATGTGCAAAGGAATCAGCTCAAGTATCTCACAAACTCATTGTTGCTCAATGTTAAGCAGGATTGTGGTGCTAGAGGTCCCCAGGTGAGACTGACAGATGTCACCAGGGTCTGGATTAAAGAGGCACAGTTCACCTGCCTGCTTTTCTGCCCTTCTTTGACTTGGACACATTTAGGAGAGAGGAATTTGCAAAGGTGTTTGCAGTGCTGTGGATCTGGTTTGCTCTCTTCATAAGTCATCATGTTTGCTTGAGATTCTGAACTTGCTGTTGTGATGCTGGAGAGTTTCCTTGGTGTTTTGGTGTGAGGCAGTTCCTGGGGACTCTGCTGAGTCTAAAGCCTGTTTCATGGTTATGGTGTCTGGGGGACAGGCTTCGAAAGGAGCCTGGTTTCCTTTTCTGTCATAGGCTTTTATCCTGGTTTGAAAGACAGGTGTCTGCTAAGGAAGGCAGGAGCCTCCCTTGGAATGGACGATGCAGCCCCCTTCCCTCCAAATTATTATAATTTTGAAATTAAGGGACTTTCAGGCAAAGATATGAGAAACAGAAATAACAGTTCTTTACTAATATATATATATATATAAAGCAAGGCAAACAAACAGCAGTAACTCTGGCAGTGATACCGAGCAGAGCCGAGTGCAGCCTCTCTGGGCTCTCAGGCCTTTCCCTGCGCTGCAGTGCCGCTCACGGCCGGCAGGGGGCGCTGGCGGCTCCTGCTGGGCAGGGCGGATGCGCTGTTCCCCCGCGCCTGCAGGGGGCGCTCGGAGCCAGCTCAGCCCTCACGCGGTGATGGCGGCCAAGAGCTGCTGCACAAACCCCCGGGGCAGCTAGGCCCGGGCCCAGCAGGACCCTTGGAAATAGCAGGCTGGAACAGCAGGAAGGAGCACCAAATCCCAGGTAGTAGGTGAGATGTATCCAACTCCGGATCTCCAGCGGGAGCCCAGGGTTGTCTCTGCAGGCCAGAGGTGCAGCACTACAGTGTACCAAAGGCTCACAGCAGGGGCATTGAAACGGTAGGGGCAGGGAAAGGCTCGGCTCCCAGCGGGGCAGGGAAAGGCGGGCTTGGGATCCCAGGGTTTTCCTCTGAGGCACCCCAGGAGATGGTGGAAAAGGTCCCTCTTTTAGTGAGGTAGGATGTTAACTAGGGGCCCAGTGCAATAGCTGCTCCAGCGAGCAGAGCCCCACTCATGGTAGAAGGAAGGCAGCAGAGGGCAGAACCCCGCAGTGGTGATGAATTCTCCCCACAGCAACCACAGGCTCACCCCTCCTGTTGTAAGTGACATTTATGGAGGTTGGCTTTTGGATAAAGAGTTTAATAATTAAAGACAAATTGAGTGACTTTGTTAATGAGGATAATAAGTTAATAGTTAATAAGTTGTATAATTTGTTAACGGGTTATTTGTTAATAAATTAATGATTGTGTATTCATAAATAGGTGGACATATGTAAGATGAGTTCCTATATAAGGCAAGGATAGCAGAACCTTCTGGAAAATCAGTGAAGTAAGGGGGAGTGACCTTATTAACATGAGGAATAGATGGTGAACCCTCAGTGGATGACAACCAACCAATAAGAAGACCCCAAGACCGATGAGCCAATGGTCTTCCAAGAGTGTGGAGCATTGTGGGGAGGAGTTATGCTAATTGTAGTGGATATAAAAATGGTATCCTGCACCTCGAGGTGTGCATCTGAGTATCTGCCATTCTGGGTCACGCATCTAGTGCTGCAGTCCTTTGCTTTGTGTTACAGCAGATCGCAGGCTCTTATCCCTAATTGTCAAAGTTTTACTTTTAACCAGTAAAACTCTAAAATTGGTAAACTTGTGGCATTGCTTCTCCCACCTCCGTATGAGAGGTAGGGGCTCCACCCAACCTCCTTTTCCCTGTCTAAATCTCACAGCATCTCTGCGCTACAAGAGAAGACCCCAGATAAAAGAGTAGCCAGGTGGACCCCTCCCCTGAGCTGTGGCCAGGTCTTTTGTCTCTTTTAAGTATCCAGTCATTATTGTCTCCTAGCAAGACTATGCGGTAAATTCTTTAAGAGGAAAACAAAACCAAACTAAAAGGGTATCTCCTAAAACTCGAACAGCTTTTTGTCAGGGAGAAGGTGGGCAAGGACAGGCAGATGAAAAACATTCCACAAAAGGACCTGGCCTCAGACATCACCCTCAGAGACAGAAACTGCCTGAAACAGAAAACAAGGAAATAGAATATACTGTGCTATGGTCGCTAGAAGTTCAGAGGGCTCAAATTCCCCTGATCTCCAGGAAAGGATCACTTCCATACTACACTTCTGGTAACACTGACACGTGGAACTGAAGGCAGAGGGAGTCTATTCATCTGTGAAGGTGGAGCTCTTGTCCAAAGTATGTGCCATATCCAGGTGATTTCTGACTTTTGCAGCTGACTTGAGCAGCATTCAAGGCTTTAGAAGTCTTGAAGAACAGTAAAAAGAAGGATGGAAAGAGAAATGAGATGCAATGTGGATTTGGCAGAGCTGGAATGTGCAGAACCAGCTTAATCCTGGGTGGGAAATCAGAGATTTCCCCACTCTAATCTGTTCAAGGTGTACATATCTGAAAGTTTCTCCATTGCTTCTGAGATGACATGGAAGCACGCAGGAATAAATACATGATACTAAGAGGCAATCAGTACCATTTGTGAACCAGCTGAATCTTCCCACAGGTTATGGGTGGGCAAACTTAATTTGTAGGTACATATCTCAAAGCTCAAATCTAGGTGGACTCAAGAAAACCCCAACTGAATACAATGTGAGATGGGGATTCCTGGTGAAAGGACTCTGGGGTGACATAATAGAAAAGGGCAGAGAAATATGAGAAGTCCATAAAGGCAGGGACTGATAATGAGAAGTACTAAAAGCTAGGGGAAAGGGATGCTAGAGAGGCTGTACGTTAGAGAAACAAAAAGAAGTTATGCACATGGGACTGGAAATGGAGAGCACTGCTTATGAGCACTCCTGTCTGGTGTAGCAGATCAAAGTTTAGTGAAGAAGACGATGTTATCCAAGCACCAGGAGACTTGACTGTGATAAAAAACACTGGTGCAAGAACAAGTATTTGTACATTGGACATAAATCTCAGGCAACAACTGAGAAGATAAAATACCAGAGAAATTAGATCCTGAAAAAAAATCCTCCAGCAGCCACACTCAGTTTACAAGAGGAGTCTGAGGGATTGTATACCACAACCCCGTGGGAGGGCTCAGACCCACAGTGAATGTTCCATCAAGCTCTAGGGAATAGTGCCAGCCTTGTTAGGCTATTGCAGATGTTCACAGAGCCACATCCAGAGATTTCTCTAGAAGGGAGGAAATGAGAGCATAAGAGTAGAAAAGGAGGAAGATGACATGTCTGGAATCTTCCTGACCTACTCCACTGCTACAACACTGCCTACTGCCTCCCTGATGCTGTCCAGAAACTGAATCCCACATTTCAAGTGCTGTCTTCCTTCTCAGTGTCTATGCTAGTTACTCCCAGTCTTCTTATCTCTATCCATCAAGTTGCTAATTTCTTCCAGGAAGGCCGATAAACCACCCTTCCCACTCCTGCCCTTGGGTCTCTGCTCTCATCCATCACACACCCAGAAACACAACATCCTTTCCCATATGGACCTTTTATCCCCACCATGTGCACACAAGCACACATCATCCTTTTGATTCCAGCTGTCTCACTCCTCCAGCAAAGTTTTCTGATTATGTCATGGACCCAAGTTGGCCACAGCTTTGAAGGTGATTTCCCAAAGATCAAAAAGTCTCTGAAGTCCAAAAATCAGTCTTGTTTTCTTTCTCTCTACACCTACAAAATTATTTAATATTTTTGAATATTAGCAGTCTAGAAATAAAAGGATTGTCAAAAGGTCTCAACCATCCACCCATTCTCATCAGAGTGACTTCTTTCTTTCTCAGGCTGACTTCCCAAGCTGCAGCAACCCCTTTTGGGACCCTAAAAAAGGCTTCTGTGTCACTGGGAAGGTTTGACACCATGTCTGCTCCTCCTAGCAGCCTGTCAGCATCCTCTGAAGAAAAATGAAAGTGTTTTTTTAACTACTGACCATTGCTCTTAAGATTAGGAGCAAAGAGCAAATTCTTATCCTCAGTTTCCTCCTGGAAGCTGGTCAACATTTTGAATGTTGGATGCTGTTCTGGTCCTCATATTCCTGGTCCTCACAGCTCAGAAATGATCCACTTAAATGGGAAAGGTTCAAAGAAGAAGAAAAACTATCAAAGATTTGGGGAAGAAGAAACCCAGACACTGCCACCCCACAGAGCAATGACTAGGGTGGCATAAGATAGAGGTCTACAGTATCTCCATTGCCAGGAGGGCAGCACTTTAGCATCTCTTTGAAAAAATAAAGAGGGTATCAAATTAATTAGTTGGAATCATGTTCAAAATAAAACAAGATAGGTCATATTCTAGAAAAACTTGTAAATCCATGGGACTGCACAAAGAGGGATAGGAGATGGATAGTTTAGAATTTATTAGAGAAAAATCATGGAGTCAGGAACAGCCCTCAAGTTAAAAATCACCAGTACCACGAAGAGCATCAGAAAGAAGCATCATGAAGTTTACCTTGTTCTGACTCTTCTCTGGACAGCTGCTTGTAACCACTCTTGGAGGCAAGATTCACACTCTGAAACCAATCTGCTCTTCTCACAGACTTCACACAAAGTTCCTGGGCAAGAACTGTGAGAACACTGGCAGAAGTCACCCACCTGCTTGCAGCATGCAGCTCACCCCTCTGCATTTCACAGATGATTCCTGGGTGGGACAGTGGGCCACTTACCACGCCCTGCTGCTTGTCATCTTTGCCACAAGTTTCCTGGAACAGTCTTTACCAACTCAAGACAACCATTTCCACCCCAGGTACATGAGTATACAGATATTTGTAAAATAAGTATTCTATTTGCTCATTTATTTATTTTTACATATATGATATTTACAGTGTATGCCCTACATCCAGCTGTTATTTTGAGGAGTATGCAGAGTAAAGACATTCATGTGCACACTACAGTATTGCTGCCATAGGTACCAACAGAAGCCTGAGTGTTTGTGGCTTGGATCTGCAAGGTTTTTCAGGCAGAAAGGAAAATTTCAAAGCATCACAAGTACTGTAAACCCAAGAAATGAAACAAGATGGGCAAACAATTTTAGGCAAACATGTTATAAAGCAATGCTTGTGGAAACTGACGCTATGGTTAAAAAGCTCACAAGCTTGGATGGCAAGAGAAGTGCTAGACTAGTGGATAAGCAATACCTTCAGCTGAGCTGGGTTGCTGTTGGTCTGGCTGTGTCGTAAAAGCCAGACCTCTTGCCCTGTCTGGGTTTCTTCCCCAAGGTTAGAGGCAACACGTTTTTCCTTTGAATTGTTCTGTATTGGTTTCTCTCCTCTGCAGCACTTGCTGAAGTGATGACAAGCAGGAATTCTGACGAGTGAAAAACCTGTGAAACACCTGACCAGGTACTGAACTGAAGCTTTAAAGTCATGCTTTAAACTACACACCATGCAGTATATGCCACCAACTTCAACTTTCCCATGACGAAGCCAGGACTTTGAGTTGCACTTGAGTTACCAAAGTTCCTCACATAAGAATTGCAGAACCATAGAACCATTTAAGTTGGAAAAGACTTTTAGGATCAAGTCCAACCACTAGCCCAGTACTGCCAACTCCACCATTAAACCATGTCCCCAAGGGCCAAATCTACACATCTTCTAAATACCTGCAGGAATGTTTGCTCCACCATGTCCCTGGAAAGCCTGTTCCAGTGCTTGACAACCCGTTCAGTGACCAAATTTTTTCTTAGTATCCAACCTAAACCTTCCCTGGGGCAACTTGAAGACATTCCCTCTTGTCACTTGTTTACCTGGTAGAAGAGACCAACACCCACCTGGCTACACCCTCCTTTCAGGTCACTGTAGAGAGTGATAAGGTCCCCACTGAGCCTCCTTTTCTCCAGGATAAACACCCCCAGTTCCCTCAGCTTCTCCTCACAGGACTTGTGCTCCAAACCATTTCCCAGCTCCATTGCCCTTCTCTGGACATGCTCCAGCACCTCAGTGTCTTTCCTGTAGAAAGTGGCCCAAAACTGGATTGGGCTGTGGCCTTACCAGTGTCCAAACAGAGGGATGGTCGCTGCCCTG